>JAECUM010029687.1:5854-32094 GCA_016617855.1 Megalonaias nervosa
TTTATGAAACAAAACAAATATAAATGTTCACAACACATATGCAAACTGACTTGCACACCGACCCACTACATGTAATACACTATTACTATACTGAACATAGTAACAGATACCCGTATGTGTAACAAGAATGTTAGTATGGTTCTCACATTCACAAAATGTACAATGAAAAGAATAGGATTTAAGGAATCATACGAGACAAATGAACAAACACGAGTACGATTCACAGAATCGTATGATGCAAAATAAAGTATGGTTCACACAACCATATGATAACAATGAAAAATCTGTATGGTTAACACAAATAAAATGCCACAAAGTAAATTAATTATGGCTCAAATAACCGTTGCAAAGAAAATTAAACATGGTTCACAATCACGTGTGTTTGTATACGTTACACAACGTAATGGTCCTTATTCAGTTGAGAATTTACGTCGCAATTCCTCGTCCTTCTCCAGAATTGTACGTCCATATTCAACAATTCCCATCATAAGCAGATACACTGTCGGTTGAAATGGCTTCACTGCCACACTACGGATACAAGCCTCATCATCCTAGTTCTAGCCGATCTATCCATCCATCCATCCAGACAGCTATAAATAAATCAAGCTGGTCATAACAAGGAATAAACAAAATGCAGAGTAGAAATCCATAAATATATGTTACTAAATTGTTTTATGCCAAATAAAGCCCTTAGCGATAAATTGTAACATAACTGTTTTTCTAGTGTATTAAACCCGCAGAATGACAAATAAAATGCAGTAAATTAAAGAAAGGCATTTAAACAATAAAAATACGCTTACAAACTGGATTTGTATAAAATGTAACACTTACCCTTATGGCTGTAGTTCGAAGTAAGAGTGTTGACACTCTCTGACAAGATCCAAGCGATCACTGTATCGCATAGAACAATAAGCCTCCTATAAATACGTGAACAACAAATGCACACGACCAAGGGTGAAGTACCCGTGCACTCCGTGCTATACGAGTATCTCGCGCCGCGAGCGACCTACGACGAAATGCATGTATTGTTCAGTCACACAAAACAAAACCAAATGAACTACCCTAGGTAACGTTGTATGCGTATATGAAGTTGATTAACCAAATTGTTCTTAAGGTATACAGATTATTTTCTTGCCTTATTCCGTGACAATGATGACTTTTGATATCTAGAATGAATTCTAGGCCACATTTAACCCTCACCTAAATATGCAAGAACTGTTCTGCCTGCCATTCAGTCCCAAGGCTCAGACATTAAACAGACAATATGGCCAATTTATTTCGCCCTAAAATGGAATCTCGAGCGATTACAAAGCTTTTGAGAAGAGATGCCTGTAACATACTGTATCCTCTTGTGCGAATAAATAAAGAGTTGTCTTTCATGTTTTATGACGTCACTGTTCCCCTACGGCGCTGTTACACAACATTAATGCTTGCACAATCGCTGTTTGACCACATGCTAGCCTCGTTTTCATTTGTCATTTGTATCTTGTTTCCGGTGAAGTTTTTTTTAAACCACACATTTGCCACATTACCAAAATTTTAAGATATTAAATCCGTTGCAAAAATGGTAAAATATTGATACTTCTTAGAACTACATCTTCAGATACCCCGAGGCTCTGAAAAGATCGACTCTGTATGCGAAACACGAGAGTGCAACTGGAAAGGTATTCGTCCTGTGCCATAGTTTAGCATCCACCGTCGGTCTTATGTTGCTACTGGTCTAATCCGAATTTCCTCTTACCCTTCCCACCCCATTTTTTGATATTTGGACATTTATGTTGGGGCGTAGGATCAGAGTCATTTACCGCCGCAATAAGTAACCTGGGTGTCTTGCAGAGTCATTTGCCTATCGAAAAGTTTAACTTCGCCGACACCATTCGGTGTCGACATAGGGTATCCGTTTTCTAGTCCGCTTAGCAAATTTAATGACCTTACATCGAGCCATATTTGATTCAATTCATCATAATCATCTAATTAAATCATCTTAATTTCTGTACGTGTTGTCTCCATGTTCTCCATAAGAAGCATTCTAACCATCCAGTCTTGCATTCTGTAACATTGTCCTACCTAAATATGTACAATCTGATCGGAGTGAAATTTTATGTCTGGAATTTTCCAGCAAGTTGTGCATGAATTAGGCATCCAACAGTTTAAATATTGTGCATATCATCCTCAAAGCCAAGCGGCTTTAACAATAGTTCATCAAACTTTGAAAATATGTTTCGGTCCTATTGTTTTGATACAGGAAAAGATTGGTACGTAGGTATTCATTGCATTTGTTTTCTGTTGAGGAATCCGTTCATAAATCTTCAGGATTTAGTCCTTTGGAACTAGTTTTTGCACATATTGTTCGTGGATAATTTTAGTTATTAAAAGAGAAACTTCTTTCAAAAAATGAAAATACAAACATTTTCTTACTATTTCTAAGTTTAAAGATTTGTCAAAGACTTGTGCGTTTGCAAGAACTAATCTCTATTCAGTCGAAAATGCAAAGGAAAGAAGTTTGCAGCTTGGTGATATAATTCTGGATCTCTTGCCTGTACCTCAGTGTCCTCTAAAGGTTAGGTACTCTAGTCCTTCAACAGTGGAAAAACAAAGTAATTTAAATTATATTATTAGTACTCCTGGGAGGCGAAAACAAAAACAACTTTCTTATTTAAATATGTTAAAGGAGTATGTTGATAGAGACGGCCATGTGAAGCAGTCAATTTGGTTGCATCTGTCCCACACAGTGACGATATAAGCGATGGAATGCAATTGGACTCGGGTGTCTTTGATGTAACAGTCTTCGAAATTCAAAAATATTGAATAATCTGGACCAGAAACTTTCACATCTGTAGCCACATGAAAATAGTGAACTAAAAAGTCTATTTGAATATCATCACTATTTTCCACATGTTCCTACATTAACAAATAAACTCTACCATGACGTTGAAATTGTAGATTCCAACCCTGTGAAACAGCATCCGTTCAAGATGACCCCTCTCCAACAGGAATGTCTGAGAAAAGAAAATCAGTATTCGCTGGAGAATGATTTCATAGAACCAAGTAAAAGTTACTGGAGTTCACCATGCTTGTACCGAAGCCAGATAATACTTTCCGCATCTGTACCGACTATAGAAAGGTGAACAGTGAGACCAAAAGAGGTTCATTTCCATTGCCAAGAATCAATGACTGCATTGATAAAATTGGAAATGCAAAATATGTGACCATGTTTTTCCTTTTCAAAGGATTCTTGGAAATTCCAATGACGGAAAGGATAAAGGAAATTTCGGCATTCGTAACAACAGATGGACTTTACCAATAAAAGTAATCCGTTTGAGATGAAAGATTTTTGTACTCTTGAACGTTTAATCGGCATAATTACTGTAATGGTGTAAATTTTGTGGAATAATTTCGCAGTACATTCTGTCGTGGTCAGCGTGACACGTAACCAATTAAGATTGATGTGTTGATTAGGCTCGCTATAGCTTGGCAATTTGTAATAATTAATCTCTCCTGTTTGGAAGCATGTAATTCATTTAGGACTCACTTGGTTAATGGTTGGAAATGGATTGAGTGCAATATTACTGTCAGGTCAATAGCGGTAAATAAAGAGTAGAATCAAACCAGGGAAAATTTTAATAAGTCTTAGACTATTTGAAATAGGTTTATTAAAATGTTATATTCCAGAATAGTTGTTAATAAAGGCCGTCTGGAAAGGATTTTTTTTTGACATCGATGGAAGAGTTAAAATTTTTGGCGGTTAGAGAAAGTAATCCTGATCGGCTAAGCTAAACAAGGGTGCGTGTGTTCCCAGACAGAATTCACCTTCAAGGAATTCCCCTTCTGAAATTAATCAGTCTAAATTTCTGAGGCGAGCCAGAATTTGCCTCCGGGAAATATAAGGTTTCTCGTTCAATTGTCTAAGGACACGTGTCAAAAGGGAGGGACACGAAAGAGATTTGGCTTCATAAGAAGGTACGAATCTCGGATAAAGCACAATATTAGTTTCAATTCCATACAATATATATTCATTGATCTAGGTTTGAAAGTATTGTTAAATTTATTAATTTTAATTTCATACATCATTTTCCGTGAGTTCAGAAGTTGATTGCTTGCATGCATTTTGTCTCAAATGTTATGACTCATTTATTATATGAATGAGTTCAGATTTGGTTGTTTTGTATGTAATAAAAATCATGTATCATGAAGATGTCATGCTTTGTATAAGGTGTGATGAAAATTGATTTTTCTATGTCTGGAAATGTATGTCAATTAGTCGTTAATTGACAAAGTAACGTAGTTAGGAGCAGGAGTCCATTAATTCGTTTGTACTTAAGTAGTAAATTCTCTTCCACCGAGAACTGAGGAGTGTGTGTCGACATAATGCATAGTGCAGACAGTAATTTATAGCCACAGCAGTGTGTGATGGTTTATCTAAGAGGGCTATTTATGTCGTGTTCCGGTAAAATCTTTATGGGGATAGATGGTAAAATCCAAATCATTCGATACTATACTGGCACGTAACCTTAGAACCCGAATGTTTATTATTCTTCAATGTAAGCACCAAAACGCTATAGGAATAATTCATTTCTACAACAGGTAAACACAAGCTTTTTAATAAACCAAGAGGTAAAAGACAATATTTTAAGTGCATTAAATATCGATTACTCATCAATGTAACTGGAATGGAGAATTAAAACATGTATCTCCAGAACATAAGATAGTTTAGATTGCAGATGAGGCTACCCACTGCACGCATTCGAATGGACCTGTTTATACAAAACGACTACCACAAAAAATCTGAGCGTTGATTGGGAACATTCAAGGGTATACAATATTCACAAACATGGCGAGTAAGAAGATAGTTGTTGTCTTTGGGGCAACAGAAGCCCAGGGAGGGAGCGTGCTACGAGCCCCCCAACAGAACCCATCATTTGCAGTTCGCACTGTGACAAGGAATCCAGTTAGGAAAGGGGCGCAAGAATTATAGAAACTTAAAATAGACGTAGTAAAAGGAGATCTAGACGACAAAGAAAGCCTGAAAAAAGCTGTGGCTGGGGCTTTTGGCTGGGGTTTTTTTTTTTTTTTTTTTTTTTTTTTTTTTTTGTGACTAACTACTGGGAACACTTGGATGTAAACCGTGAGCTACAGCAAGGGAAAAACGGGGTTGATGCGTGCAAAGCTGCTGGAATCAAACACCTTGTCTTTAGCGGAATCGAAAATACAAAAGGTTCGCGGGTAGGTCCAGTGCCACATTTTGATGGAAAGGGAAAAATCGAAGAATATATTCAGAAATCCGGAATTTCGTACACTAGCACCAGAGTTTCATTCTACAGTGAAAATTTCCTGAGTTACTTCCCACCGAAGAAAATAGCTGAAAACAAGTATGCCGTATCAATACCAATGGGAAATAAACCCCTGTTTGTAATATCCGTCAACGATGTGGGTCCGTGTGTAGCTGAAATTTTTAAAGATCCGTCCAAGTACAATAGAAAAATGTTTGGCCTTGCTGGGGACAAACTGACTGTTGACGAAGTGTGTGCCACGTTTTCGAAGCATTTGAAACCGAAACAGTTTGAGACCACCAAAATTTCTCATGAGAAAGTTGCGAAACTAACCTTTCCTGTGCAGCAGACCTTGTTCACATGTTCCGTTTCTATCAGCTGAAAGAAATGTTTTTTCATCATTAAAACAGTTTCTAAACAGCAGTCCAACCATGAAACATGTCATTGTCATTGAAAATTGGATCAAAATAATTGACCTCCAAAAAATCGGTGTCCGATTATAAGCGTGAAAAAGAAAAATATTTGATTAGGATTGAGTTCATGTTTCATGCAATATACCATTGTCCTCTTCTTTTTTAACAACCAATTTATTTTTTATGTTTGCCCCCCTCCATTTCATAGGACGTGCAAATAGCTGTTATTACAAAGGTTGTATGCCTTGAATTTTAGCGACAATATGTTATGCTAGAGTTGACCTTCTGCGTGTTCCTCACAAGAATTCCTTTCTTGAATGGTATTCAGAACCGCTCCAGTGGCCTACGTAGTTGAGCATCTGCCTCGGATGTGGGAGGTCGCGAGTTCGTACCCCGGCCAAGTCATACCTAAGACTTATACAAATGGCGCTCAGCATTAAGAGGTTAGTGTCAGGACTGGCAGGCCTCGTGTCAGGATAATGTGACTGGGTGGGACATGGTGCTACATGTCTGCGGCATGATCCCCCAGTGCTAGACATCACAATAAACTGCCACACTGTAGACATCCTAGCGATATGACGAAATATTGTTAAAGCTACGTTAAAAATCTGAATCACACACAAACACACTCAATGGTATTCAGAATTCCTCCAAATAATTTTTTTCCTCGCATGAACCTGCAAACGCATTGCTTCTTTTAATTTTCCAATACGGCTGCACATTAATTCACGATATGTCTTGAATTCAGGAAAACAGAACTGAGAGCATTTATTTACAGAAATTGGGATAGACCTTTGTAATGATTAAAATAAAAACCAAAAAAAAAAACCGAAACCAACAAATAAACACACAGAAAAGCCAGACATATTGATGTTTAAAGAAAATAGATAATTGACATTTATTTAAAATAGTATAAGATATTCTAGTATGAAACTGACTGGCATCGTTACATCGAGTAAACCAATTAACAGGCATCGTTACATCGAGTAAACCAAGTGACAGGCATTGTTACATCGAGTAAACCAATTGACAGGCATCGTTACATTGAGTAAACCAATTGACAGGCAATTGTTACATCGAGTAAACCAATTGACAGGCATTGTTACATTGAATAAACCAATCTGCTTAGTTTTGAAAAAGTTGCTTCTCCTATTCATGACAAAATTTGTTCAGGGTAATTTACAACTATTAAGAACTGTCAAGTCCGAACAATACGCCCAACATCTACTTTACTTAGAATGCAGTAATATAGATCACACTGACTTCGTTTTCATGTCCATGCGTACGTTTTTATTATTAGGTACCTTTTAATTAGTTGGGGTCATTGGGTCATGTCCTTTTGTAATAATCATTGTATTTTGGTAAATAATCTACGAAACTATTTCTTTTATTAAAATCGTATTTCTTCTTCAGTATTGTCATACATTATTGTTGCCAAAATTCAAAACTGATAAAAAAATTATTTGCAGATTTTCTTTCTATTTTCTTTGAAAATTTGTTATAAACAATATCATTTGGTATGATGAAAGACACTGTGATGTCTATTGCATTCTATACATGTACACCCAATTTAACTTATTTACGCTTCAAAGTAAGCCCGTTTCTTACTTTTGCGATAGAACAAGAGATCCGATTCATTTTCTTGATTTTTGTATATTTTTTGTTCTCTCTCTCTCTCTCTCTCTCTCTCTCTCTCTCTCTCTCTCTCTCTCTCTCTCTCTCACACACACACACACACACACACACACACACACACACGCTCATATGATATAACGGGAGATGTTTACCGCACGAGTTGTATCCCCTTACATTTTATGTGAAAATTCTTGCCTGTGGTGACCTGATGTGTGTTCGTCACTTGAATTCCTTTAAATTGCTATTCCTATTGCTGTGGCAATTATTTCTTCTTATGAACCTGCAAACGGTACAATAACCTGCAAATGGTACAATCACATGTAAATGGTATAATCACCTACTGTATATACTTGCTTATAGGTCGTGTCAAACCACAAACAACAAAAAGATCCAGATCTGCCATAGCATAATGCGCCTACATACCAGGGTCTATTTTTGTTTGCTCTACTGATTACACCTAACAAACTGCACAGACCCAGAATATGCGGCAGCAGATCTGACTCTGTGCAGTTTGTAGTTGGACTCGACTTATATTCCAGTGTATACGGTACATTTACTCCGAATATGAATCGCCACTGGTTTCTTATTCATCCATTCACATCCTTTTGTATTTCTGATAAAACGTTGTTTCCATTAATTTTCCAATTCAGCAGCAAATGAATTCACCATAGGTTTCTAAATTAGTAAAAACGTACTGAAATCAGTATCTGGGCATCATTTCAGGTCAAAAGAAAGCTCGGTACAGATATTTCTGAAAGGAAATCATAGGCATAGGATTATTTATATTTATTGGAAAATAACGAAATATTCCAATAGGAAGTTGTTAGGCATCGTACAGTAACATAGTTATTTATTGAAAAATAACGAGTTATTCCGGTAGGAATTTCTCAGGTACACTAACACTTTTTAACCCTCTTTCATTATTTGGGGTTTATTGTTTGTTTTTACTTCGAAGTAACTTTAATTTTATTTTTATCCTTTGCGAAAAGTTATATGTTCCGGATGAGTTTCAATTACGAAGACAAGTTGTTGTTGTTGTGGGGCTTAACGCCATTTTTCAGCACACGATAGGCTATACATGGCGGCCAGTATTAATGGTGGAGGAAGAAACCGGGAAATCCCCGGAAAGAACCACCGACCCACGAGAAGCTACTGGCAAGCTTTCTCACATATCCACATTCGCCGAACCTTAGACTCGAACCCACGCAGACAGAGGTGAGATGGTAGTGATCCGTAACGGAGAGCGCTTTAGACCACTCAGCCACTCGGGGCCCCCCCGAAGACAAGTAAGTACACGTACACCACTTCCAATACCATTATTATTTTTGGAATTATTTTTGGAACACACCCATATAAATCTCACAGGCTCCTTTTTCACGCGCATGCGTATGTTTTATGTTAAGACGTAGTTTTCAGTTACTTGGAGTCTTCGGGAATGTCTTTATTTTTTTTTATTTTTTTTTTTAAATATCTTTCTATTTAGCTGAACAATTAGCTTTAATCCACGAAACAAATTTTTAATCAAATTTCTTTTTCCAACTTTTGTCCATTATTTTTCGCAAAAAAGAAAGACAAAGCTTTCTGTAATTTGTTTGATTCCTCAAATACTTTTTTTCTGTTTCTACGACTCCACTGGACTTAAATCTTAAATTGTATATTCAAATATTAAAGACTGGTGGGCTGAACATGACCTTGGTAATGAACAATCATTTTCACTCAGTGTTTACGTATTCAGAACCAAGGTTAAGAACTAGGTCAGCTAAAAATACAATGAAGCAACAGTTCTGCGTTCTAATCAGGCTAAAAGAACTGAACTGAATTTACTGGGAAAAATGTCACATCCAGTAAATATTATCATTACAATAAAATGTAACGAAACAAAAATAAAACAAAAAGAAATTTAAAACTAACACACGACTAATTTAGCTACATATACGTAACACTTCCGCCCATAAAGAAAAAAGATTTATATAATAAAGCTTTCTTTTTACCATATCTTAATTATACATGAGGTTAAACAAAATTACATAAGAAGAACTCTTATGAATTACACAAAGTGTACATGAAATAATATTTCTATACACGGGAAAGTGCATCTGCAATTAAATTTTTCTTTCCCTTGATGTACCTGATGTCAAGATTATATTCTTGTAACAACAAACTCCACCTTAATAATCTTTGATTTTTATTTTTCATCTTGTCGATGAAAGTAAGGGGGTTGTGAGCACTAGACACAACAACCGGAAAAGGAGCTGAACTAATGTAAACTTCAAAATGCTGTAATGCCAATATTAAAGCCAAACATTCCTTCTCGATTGTTGTTTATTTCTTTGGTGCTTATTTAATTTCTTAGAGAAATAGCACATTGCGTGATCAACATCATTTCTATCTTCTTGAATCAATACTGCCCCAACCCCCAACATCACTTGCATCAACAGATAGTTTAAAAGATTGACTGAAATTTGGAGCTGTAAGAACCGGCGCACTTTTAAGTATGGCTTTTAACCTATCAAAAGCCTCCGGACATTTTTCAGTCCAAAGAAACTTGTTTTTCTTGCCCAATAAGTTTGTTAGGGGTTCAGCAATATTAGAAAAATTGGAACAAAATTTCCGACTGTATCCACCCATACCCAAAAATCGCAGTTGCTTTTTACTGACAGGCACAGGGAAATCAGAGATAGCCTTAACCTTAGCATCTATAGGTTTAACTTGTCCATGTCCCACAATATATCCTAGAAATGTCACACAAGCACGGCAGAATTCACTTTTAGATAAATTGATTGTCAAACTTGCATCAGTGAGTCTGTCAAAGAATTTCCGAATTGTCGCTAGATGTTCCTTCCAAGTGTCGTTGTAGATGATGACATCATCGATGTAAGCATCACAATTATCTAGACCAGATGCAATCATATTCATCAAAAGTTGAAAAGTACTTGGCGAACCCTTCATCCCGAACGGCATCACTTTATATTGAAAATGTCCATCTGGAGTCACGAATGCCGAAATTTCCTTTGCCCTTTCCGTTAGTGGAATTTGCCAAAATCCTTTCAGAAGGTCCAGTTTGGTGACATACTTGGCATTTCCAATTTTATCAATACAGTCATCGATTCTTGGTAATGGAAATGAATCTGTTTTTGGCACACTGTTCACCTTCCTATAATCAGTGCACATACGGAAAGTTTTATCTGGTTTCGGAACAAGTATACATGGTGAACTCCAGTCGCTTTTACTGGGCTCTATAAAATCATTCTCCAGCAAATATTGAATTTCCTTTTACAAGTACTCCTGTTTGAGAGGGTTTATTCTGTATGGGTGTTGTTTCACAGGTTTAGAATTCACAATTTCAACGTCATGCAAAAATTTTGTTTGTCCTCGTAGGAACATCTGGAAATAAGTGCTCATATTCAAATAATAGCTGTTTAAGTTCATTCCTTTCCTGTTGTTGCAAATGTAAACGTTTCCGAATTCCGAAGATTTGTCGCTCCAAAATCAATAGTGTCCGATTGAATTCCTTTATTTAAATCCTCAGTGAGAGGGACAGGTACAACTAAATTAATTGCATGATTTACTTGGCTATCTCTTTCAATATACTCCTTTAACATGTTAATGTGGCAAAGTTGTGTTTGTTTTCGCCTCCCAGGAGTATTTATGATGTACTTTAAATCATTTACTTTCTTTTCAAACGTGTACGGACCATAATACTTGGCCTGAAGAGGATTTTGTGGAATGGACAAGAGAGCTAGAACTCTATCACCGGGCTGAAAACTCCTTTCCTTTGAGTTTTTATCATATCTAATTTCATTTTTGACTGAGTAGAGTGCAAAGTCGCCCCTGCGACCTCACAAGCCTTTGACAACTTATACTTAAAATTAGATACATAATCAAGAAGATTAAATTCAGCATCTTCTTTAGAAAAAAGTTTCTCTTTCAACAACTTCAATGGTCCACGCACAGTGTCCGTAAACGAGTTCAAAGGGACTGAATCCTAAAGATTCTTGAACTGACTCCCTAACAGCAAGCAAAAGTAAATGAATGCCTTCATCCCAATCTTTACCCGTACCAAAACAATATGATCGAATCATATTCTTTAAAGTCTGATGAAATCTTTCTAAAGCCCCTTAGCTCTCAGGGTCATAGGCAGAAGATTTGAATTGTTGAATGCCTAATTCATACGTAACTTGCTGGAAAATTCCAGACATAAAATTTGACCCTTGATCCGATTGGACATATTTGGGAAGGCCAAATTGAGGAAAAAAACTTTATCGGAGCTTTTACTGTAGTTTTGGTTTTAATATTCCTCAAAGGAATTGCCTCTGGGAATCTTGTTGACGCACACATAATGGTCAACAAATATTGGTTACCTGACTTTGTCTTAGGTAAGAAACCAACACATTCTACCATAATTCTGCTAAATGGTTCGTCAAATGCATTAATAGGTTGCAGATGAGCCTTAGATATCTTCTGATTGGGTTTTCCCACCATTTTACAAATATGACAAGATCTACAGTATTTACAAACATCACTTTAGCTTTTGGCCAATAAAAGTGAGTTAAGATCTTGTGATAAGTCTTATTAATCCCTAAAGAACCAGCCAGAGGAGTTTCATGGGCCAGACTAAGTATTTCCTGTCTGTAAGATTTTGGAACTACAATTTGATAGCTCACTGACCACTCGTCACCAGCAGGTACCTCGGGAGGTCTTCATTTTCTCATAAGAATTCCATTGTTAATGAAATAACAGACAGGAACTTCAGTGGTTTCAGTTTCACTAATGGCCCTCTGAAACAAACAGGAGAACTCATGATCATTTTCCTGTTCGACGACAAGTGATTGTCGTTTGTCACCCTGATTAGATAAAAGAGAATGAGTAGTTAAAAGAGGATCACTGTGATCAATACCTTTTGATTGATCCAAACAAGGAGTGAAAGTGACCTCATCAAAAGCCTGACCAATACATGTGTCAGCTAAAGGAATATTTTCCTTATCGAAATCATTCTCAAGAGCTTTCTTTGCCATAGCTCTGGTAACTGCACAAGCTGGGTATAAATCAGGGAATTCGTTTTCAATTGGATCAACTTTCTGATCCAAAGAAGGCTTGTCAGCTACAAGTGGATTAACCACAACCTTGTCTCCAGCTAGGTCGTTGCCTAGTAATACAATGAATGCCGTCAACGGGCAAAGAAGACACATATCGACTGTCACAGGTCCTGAAACTAAGTCTGATGACAAATTTACAGAATGGAGAGGAACACTAACAAAGCCGCACTCTACTCCCTGAATGAGAACACTCTCATTAGAAGAAGACTTCTCAGAAAAAGGCAAAGTACCTGATAATAAAAGACTCTGAGAAGCTCCTGTATCCCTTAAAATTTTAATACGGATAGGATTGGCCAAATCACATAAGAGTGATATAGAACCCTTCGAAATGAATGGTTCATAATTCTCCATAATAAAATCAGACTGGGGTTTTTGAGACCCAACAAATGTATTGCTTTCAATACATGACCGTGATCTCGACCTCTTAGAAATAAGAGCATCTGGGATAGGTCTATCTTGATTCTAATGCTTATATTTGAATTTGAAGCAATCAGAAATAACGTGTCCTTTCTTCTTACAATAGGTACACGTAGGATGAGACAATGATTTTGAATCAAGCTTATCAGAAGCTTGATTTCTAAAAGTTGTGCCAGATTGAGTGTTAGAAGGAGTCGTATTAGGCTGAAATACCTTTTTACCAGTAGACTGCTGAGTGAAAGACTTGCTTACAACAGAACTTTATGAGTTAAGAAATACTCATCAGCAGCAAGAGCAGCATTTTCCAAGGTTTCCATCTGATGCTTGTCAAGATAAGTCTTAACGTCGCTATGGGCACAGATCTTGAACTCTTCAAGTAATACAAGTTGTTTGAGACTTTCATAATCATGTTCGGCTTTCTCGGCTAAGTACCATCTCTCAAATAACTGCTCTTTTTCTCTTGCAAATTCGACATGAGTTTGTCCAGTTTCTTTTCTATAGTTCCTAGATTTTTGCTGATAACCTTCAGTGACTAACCCATAACCCTTTAAAATGCATTCTTTAACCAGATCATAGTCAACACTTTGATGAACTGACATCGAATGGTAAATATCACTAGCTTTACCAATTAGTACACTTTGTAATAATTGAGTCCAATGTTCCCTTGGCCATTTCAAATTTCCAGCGACTTTTTCAAAACGAAGAAAATATTTGTCTACTTCTTTTTCTCTAAAAGGGGGCACTAACCTGATATTCCTTGTAATATCAAAACTTGAATTTGTATGAGAAGTGGGATCGTGCTTTTCACTTGCCATCTCTATTTCTTTCATTTTAATTTGAAATTCCCTCTCTCTCTCTCTCTCTCTCTCTCTCTCTCCTAATTACATTTGTTCTTTCTGTAACTCCAATTTCATTTGTTTATCTTTCTCTCTCTCCTGTATCTCTTTTTTTTCCCTCTTTCTCAAATTGTAACTGCAATTGTTTCTCGTCTATCTGTAAATGCATTTGTTCTTTTTCTTTTTCCAATTTTAACTGCATTTGTTCTTTCTGTAACTGCATTTGTTCTTTTTCTTTTTCCAATTGTAACTGCCTTTGTATTTGATTTTCCTCTTTTTCTTTCTGAAGTTACAGCCTCCTTAACTCTAATTCCATTTTGTATTTTAATTTCAATTCCTTTACTTTTATGTTAGAGTCTGATACAGACTTACTGACCGAAACCGAAACACTTTTATCGAAAACATTCTTTTCTACCAAATACTGGATCAAAATGACTGACATGCCTTGCTTGGATAAGAAAGTCGATTCTATTGAAAAGGAAATTCCTGATTTATACCAAGCTGGTGTGGCTACTAGCGCTATGCCAAAGAGGCTCTTGGGAATGATGTTGATAAGGAAAGCATTCCTTTAGCTGACACATATATTGGTCAGGCTTTTGATGAGGTAACATTTGCTCTTTGTTTTGATCAAAGGGGTATTGATCCCAGTGATTATCTTTAACTACTATTTCTCTTTATTCTAATAAGGGTGGGTGAAAAACGACAATCACTTGTCATCGAACTGGAATAAGATCCTGAGATGTCCTGTTTGTTTCAAAGGGCTTTTAATGAAACTGAAGCCACAAAACTACCTGTTTGTTCTTTTGTTGAAAATGGGGCTGTTGTGAGAAAACGGAGACCATCTGTGTTACCTACTTATGACACGTGGTTGGAAAACTATCACATTGTAGGTCCTATGACGTATAGACAGGTAATTCTTAGTCTAGCTCATGAAACTCCTTTGGCTGGTCATTTACGGATCAATACGACTTATCACAAACCTTGAGTCATTTCTATTGACCAAAAATTAACAGTGATGTTTATAAATACTTGTAGATCTTGTCACACTTCTCGAATGGTAGGAAACCCCAACCTTAAAATACGTCAGGTTCATCTGCAACCTATTTCTGTATTTGACAAAACATTTTGCAGAATAATGGTAGATTGTGTCGGTCCTTTACCTTAGTCCAAGGAAGGCAACCAGTACCTGTTGACCATTATGTGTGCGTCCACAAGATTTCCAGAGGCAATTCCTTTGAGGAATATTAAAACTAAAAGATAAGTAAAAGCTTTGTGAAAACTTTTTTTTTTAATGCTCAACTTGGCCTTCCCAAGTCTCACCAATCTGATCAAGAGTAAAATTTTATGTCTGGAATTTTCCAGCAAGTTATGTGTGAATTAGGTATCCAACAATTCAAGTCAAAAATGAAATTAAGGTACGACAGAGCTACAATGGAGAGAACGTTTCAGTATGGTCATAGAGTTCTGTCTCTTTTGCTCTTTCTTTCAAAAGTTTCTTCAGATGAAGTATTATGGTCCTTCCAAAGTTAAAAAGAGAATGAGTGAGTCAAATTACAACAGTAGTATTCCTGAGATTTAAATATATTAAAGGAGTACTGTATGTTGTTAGAGATAACCAGGGTAATTATGTAATCAATTTAGTTGTACCTGTCCCACACAGTGAGGACCGAAGCAATGGAATGCAGTTGGACTGTAGTGACTTTGGTGTAACCAATCTTCTGAATTCAGAAATTATTAATAATCTGGACTAGAACCTTTCAGATCTGCAGCAACACGAAAAGAATGAATTAAAACAATTATTACTTGAATATGAGCACTTGTTTCCACATGTTCCTACACGAACAAATAATATCTACCATGATGCTGAAATTGTAGATTCTACACCTGTGAAACAGCATTCATACAGGATGAACTCTCTCAAACAGACATTATGAAAAAAGAAATTCAGTATTTGCTGGAGAATGATTTCATAGGACCGAGTAAAAATGACTGTAGTTCACCATGTATACTAATATCGAAGCCAGATAATACATTCCGCATGTGCAGAGACTATACAAAAGTGAATGGTGTGACGAAAACAGATTTATTTCCACTGCCAATAATCGATGACTGCATTGATAAATCGGACATACAAACTATGTCACCAGATTTGACATTTTGAAAGATTTTGGAGAAAGTCTACTGACGTAAAGGGCAAAGGAAATTTCGGCATTCGTGACTCCAGATGGACTTTATCAATGTAAAGTGATGCCGTTTGGAAAGATTCGCCTAGTACTTTTCAACGTTTAATGAACATGATTACATCTGTGATGTTTACATCGGTGATTTCATCATCTACAACGACACCTGGAAGGATCTCTTCGAGACATTTTGGAAATTCTTTGACAGTCTAAGTTATGCAAATTTGACAATTAATTTATCAAAAGTGAGTTTAGCCGTGCTTGTGTTACATTTCTAGGACATATCATGGGATATAGGCAAATTCAACCTTTAGATGCTAAGGTCAAAACTATCTCCGAATTCCCTGTGCCTATCAGTAAAACGAATCTTTTGCGATTTTGTGGGTACGGCTGGATATTTTATCGGAAATTTTGGTGAACTTTTTCCCTAATTGCTGAACCTCTGACACATTTGTTGATTAGAAAGACCAATTTTCATTGGTCTGAAAAATGTCAGTAAGCTTTTGATAAGTTAAAGGACATAGTTAAGAGTGCACCAGTTCTTACAGCTCCAATTTTTCAGTCAATCATTTAAAATGTCTGTTGATGCAAATGATGTTGGGGTTAGTGCAGTATTAATTCAAGAAGACAAAAATTGTGTGGATCATTCATTGTGTTATTTTCCTAAAAAATTAAATAAAGAACAGAGAAACTCTTCCGTAGTCGAGATGGAATGTTTGGCGTTGATATTGGCATTGTAACACTTTGAAGTGTATATTAGTTTAGCTTCTTCTCCGATTATTGTGTTTAGTGGTCATAAACCTCTTACTTTCTTTGGCAAGGTGAAAAACAAAAATCAGAGATTATTAAGGTGGAGAATGACTTTGCTGGAATTAAAATTTGACATCAGGCACATCAAGAGAAAAGACAACCTAATAGCAGATGCACTTTCAGGTGAATAGAAATATTATATTGTTCCAGGTAAAATTCTTTTTTTTAACAATTTTCACTTTGCATTCTAGAGAAATAAATTATTTATGATATTCAGGTCCATCATGACATATGTTGCAAGGATATAACAGCTTATAAGTTTCGTTATTTTTTTAACAGAAACATAATTTATGCACCATGGATTGTCCGGTAAAATCTTTATGGGGATATATGGTAAAGTCCAAATCATTCGATACTATGCTGGCACGTATCCTTGTAACCCGAATGTTTATTATACTTCGATGTTAGGACTAAAACGCTATAGGAATAAATCATTTCTACAACAGGTAAACACAAGCTTTTTAATAAACCAAGAGGCAAAAAGACAATATATTAAGTGCATTAATTATAATTAATTACGCATCAATGTAACTGGAATGAAGAATTAAAACAGGTATCTCCAGAACATAAGCAGCAGGGGGGTGGGGGTGGGGGTTAACAGACCACTTTTTCAGGGTCCGTTCGCAAAAAATAAAGGTTCCTACGAAAATGAAATATAAGGTCAATAACGTTAAACCGATCGAGAGTCTCTCTAAATTGTGTTACTGTATCGCTGACGTTTTATTTTCACTTTTTTATGCGTGTTCGTTTACTCGTCGGACACTTACTGTTGGTCGTTCACCCTCCCTGCTGCTGTAATTTAAATCATTGTTATATCAATAATGCATCAAGAGTCATATACAGCGAGATTTGCTCGAGAGCGACAATTAGAGGCAATTAAGAAATATCTACCACTTCGAGATTTTGTCAATCAGCAACTACAAGCACGTCAGGAGTCTCAGGTTGAATTTGCATAAGGTGCAGAACCATTATTTAAACCAATTGTCGAACCAACAAAACAAAATTGTTACAGCAACTGAGGCAACACAAAAAGCTCTTCGACCACCACCATCTCGGCAACTTCCTGAACCACCACCTGAAGTTCAACCACAACCTGAACTACCAAAAACCAAAACCAAGATAATAGATAAATTTACGCCGGAAGGTATTGGCTGCCATCAAAGACCCAAATCAAATAATTAATATTGCCGCGTATGGATATTGTCAGCGAGAAAAATTTGTAAAACCTGAATATGTTGATACTCTAAAATCTGGCGATTGGGTCATCGATGTATTTCGCATTGCTGCTAATACTCCGCAGATCAGATCTGAGAAAGATGCTAATCAGTTTAACCTTTTTAATCAGGCAGTACACGAGTATACAGAACAAATGAAACAAGCAAGAAAAAAAAAGAAGAAATGAAGCAGAAACTTGAAAAAGCATGAGAACAACGAGGACAAGAACAACGAGAACGAAACGACTACGACAACAAAAACGAGAACAACAACCACAACGAAAACGACAACAACAAAAACAAATGAGGAAGAATATGGGCAGGATGTAAGTTCTACCTCCAGTGCTACTGGAAGTTGTATTGGTACAGGTATCAGGGGAAGTGGTCTTATGTCCCGATAACGTCCTTGCTGATGTTGAACGATTAGAAATTCTGATTAGCGGAAAACGAGCTGGTAATAATTCCCCAGAAATCATTAATGAGATAACATCGATTTGTCAACGACTTTTTACAGGCGGTATCATGGACATTAATGTTTATCGGTCTCTCATTGATGAAATAGTTGATGATTACCACAGTGATTTAAGGTATGTAATTGGAATAAGATGATCATACATAATGCTCAACGTTGACCGACCATGGTCAGGGTGATAAATTCGGGATTACCAACCTATAAAGCGATTTACGGTGATGGACTAGGTGATGTTGTTTAGGGTGTGTTCAGAATGATAGCCCCAAAAGCACTACCGATTGCAAAGCAACTGGGGATGAAAGCTATTGACGTTGTTCGTGAAAAAGGTATTGGTGCTGTTGGTGATATTGCTAGCAAAGCATTCTCAGCAATCAAGGATAGACTAGCACGATTGATACGACAAAAACCTCAGCCAGTAAAATTACCCAGCATTGAAGTGATGCTTGCAAATGTTAGCAAAGTAATAAATCAAGCTGCAAATCAAAAACTAGCAGAGTTGGCTGCTGAAAAAGAAAAAAAAATATAACCGCAAGTTTTAATAGCAGAAAATGGTCTTCGTGTTAGACGATAACAATAATAAAGATGTTCAAAGTGTATCTGATTCCGCATTTGACAAGGAAGCACCAATACTCAAAGATGAGTCTGCGCGCGATTATCAGTATTATTCTTATGACGCACGTGTACCTAATGCACGAGGAAGAATCGAATTACAAGTTCAGGATACAAGCAGATATTTCCTGTGTACGGCAAGGATGGTAAAATCATCCTCAGTACTGTTACTCCATCTTCGATCAGAGACAGTATAAGTGAACGAGTAAGAAAAACCGGCGATACAATGACTGGCAATCTCGGCATGAACAACAATAAAATTACTAGTCTTGGAGAACCTGCCGCAGATTTTGACGCTGCAACGAAGAAATACGTCGACGATAGCAACGTCTCGATGACGACTTCGTTGACGACAATCATTGATGGAATGATTGCATTTAGAACTGAATTTTCTAATCACGTACAAACGTTACTAAATTTTCGTAGAAACGTAAACAGAGTCATTAGTGATTATTTTGGAAGTTCAGCGGTTGTTGATATAAAACTCTCAGAAATTAACACAAAACTCAACGATATTGTCAGTGGAATTCCTGATATCGTTAAAAAAAACTAATCTGATTAAAATTCCTCACAAGCAGATCATCCAACAAGTATACACAGTATCATCAGGATCATCAACATGGTCACAGCAAAATAACACTATCAAACATATCGCAGAAGTCACTGGTGTATACAGGTTGTCCGTGTTCAGCTCTGCAAAATTTAGTATATTTACCACGTATCCATGGCGTTATTCAACCGATAATGTTTCTGGAACTGTGTCTTTTGTCTTAAATAAAGATGCCGAAGAAATATTTATACTGGAACCATCTGATAAAAAATTAACCGCAGCGTCTTACTGGTGGTGTCTGGAATTTATCGCAGAAACACTTCAATTAATTACTTAATAAAAATATAATGATCGACGCTAACCAATACAGATACGAGCAAGTGTGTTCGTGGCAAACTAAACTGAAAAATATCGTTGGCGAGTACACAGTAGAAGTAAAAAAAAATATTGCAGACGTGTAGTTGTCGTTGACGTAGTTGTGTATTCAGCGTCCGCAATCATCGTTGGAACAAGGATGGAGAACCAGAAAAAAAATCTTGATTTAAAATCCTGATTTAAAATAATAATGTCGTCATCGCAAGAACTACTACAGCAGATCGTCACTAATACAGCACCGCCGAAAACCACAATGATATCAGCAGGTTCAACAAATCCTGTGTTTAGCATTAATTTTCCAACTGCGATTCCCGCCGAAGAAATAGCGCTAGCGCAATTACGAGTTTATTATAGTTGGCCAAATACCAGATCAAAATCGTTCGGGGGATTAACCGCAAACAACTCGTTGGTATTTGCAAATAAAAATCACGACGATGGAACTTCCGATTGGCAAGTTGTAAGCATACCTACGGGTAGTTAACCAAATCGAACAGATCAGCGATGAATTGCAGCGCAGAATCAAATATATCACTGGAAAAGAATCCAAGATAGCTATCACTGTTTACGAACCAACATTATCAGCCGCGATTGAAATAAATTATACCGACTACGCCGTCGATATATATCAGTCATCGATCAGATATGTGTTAGGATGGCCAGAAGCTCCGCCTGTTTATCAAAGACCACCAGAACCGACCAAAAACGAATTCCTTACAACAAAAAAAAAATATTTATTAAACTTCCAGAATATCGACGAGGTCGCGTATGGTATCAGCTTGATAGAGCTTATTTCATTAGCGAAAATGAAAAGATTCCTGATTTCGGAATTTACGTATTCAAACTTGAGGATACAGAAACAAATTGTCAGCACAGCGTTTGTTAAATCATACGCCGACGAAATCGGGTCTGAATACATTCGAACACACACCAACATAAAAATCAGTCAACCCTTCAAACGTTTTCACCGCTTTGCCGCATTCAATTCACCGCTGAAATAGTTCGCTATTCTAACGATGAACTGATCTAAGGTTTCTCCCTTCTCGGGCTTGCTATACCTGTTCAGTCAGCTCGTACCTTTTTAGAAGTGCTTCCTTCAGGACGTCGTAATCGAACACATCGTCTCTAGGGAGTCACGCGTGCACATCCAGTGCCCTACCTTTTAATAAAGCACTGAGATGCGTACCGCTCAAACCGATGAAGATAACTATCCATGTTATCTTCATCATCAAAGGGGGGTAATTTAGGACCCTTTAATTTACTAGAGTCAGAAACGTGTTCTCCTTTTCCAGCTGTTGCTAACTCTACCTGACGTTCATGATCTCGTTGCCTTATTCTTTTCTCTGCCTCTATGATTTCCAATCTTGCCCGCTTTTCTAATTCTACCTGCCTTTCCTCCGCTTCCCTTTCTAATTCCCTTTCTGATTCCCTTTTCTCCTTTTCAAGTTGTTGTACCCTTTCTAAACTTTCCCTTTCTAATTCCCTTTTCTCCTTTTCAAGTTGGTGTTCCCTTTCCAATCTTTCCCTTTCTAATTCCCTTTCCTTTGCCCTTTCATCCCTCTCCCGGGCTTGTTCTTCCCTTTCTAATCCCTCGCCTTTACCCTTTCACCCCTTTCCCGGGCTTGTTCTTCCTGAATAAATTTCCTTAACCTTTCCCCCTCATACCCGAGTTCTTTGCCTACAGCGACCAAGTCTTTAAGGGATGACATGACTGATATAACAAATTTAATTTTACAGAACTGACTAACTTTATCTTCCTGATGAAAGCAACCAAAACAAAATAAATGTGTATTTATAATGGACCCACGGACCTAGAGAAGCCAATCAAATAAACACCAACTTGAAGATTATTTTGGCAAGGAAGTCAAACTCTTAAAATGCAAACAATAAGTGTAGACTTTCACAAACAAAATGATGATGATTCACTTAATCCAAAAAATAAATATCCCACTTCTGACACCATTGTAACAGAATTGAAACCGAGTGGGTTTTTGGACTAAATGAACAACACAAACATAATGTGATGGACGATATGTATATATTACAAATGCAATGATTCTCTCCCGCTCCTATCATACGATTGATCCAATCACTCTACACACATTACCAAATTGAAAAATAAAAATATGATCCATATAATCTTACGTGTGAAAAGTGAGGTTCAAATGACATAAGGGACTGCAAATACGTTTCCACTAATATTATCCAACACAAGCGAGATCCACATAATCTCACGTAAGTAATACCATTAAGATTCAAATAAACTCAAAGAATTCAAATATGCTTCGAAACATATATACTGTAGACGAGATTCACATAATCTCCTATATTATACTATGTAAGCGAGATTCACATAATCTCCTATATTAAGCTATGTAAGCGAGATTCAAATAAACAATGAAATCGAGATTCACATAATCTCATGTAATGTAAACAACAATATTGTACTCAATTGAAACCACAATCAAATGAAACAAACATATGACTCGTAACACTTGAACAGTCGTATGATTCATAAACTGATAAACCACACAGTTTCACCAAATCCTTGGGTTGGCCCACACTTTTATTTGCCGCTCACACCCTTCACGGATCCACCACATGTACAGATATACGTATACACATACGTACAGACAGCACCCAGCACCCTTGTATTGGCTACGCCTACATTCGTGGTTCCACCACATGTATAGACTTACGTATACACACACGTACGGCCAGCACACAGCACTAAACAGCTACAGTCAGCTCAGCCCTACATAGCTACCGTCAGCCCTACACAGCCCTATGGACAGGTATACACATATGTAAAGACAGCACGCCACTCTATGGACAGCTACGCTCAACCCTAAACAGCTACAATAAAACCAAACTGGTCATAATAATGGGTTCTGAATTAATTTTTAGATATATGCTAATAAATTAAACTGTAATAGCAACTTGTAATCCAAAGTTCACAACGTTTCCAATCTGAAGTAGTAAAGGCTTCATTACCCGATATGACATTAAAACGAGAATAGGCTTCACATATCAAATACAATATAAATTTAACACTTACCCCTATGGCCGGAGAACATAATGGATAACGTTCACTCCTTGACAAAATCCAAATCACCGGTGCCTCAGTTTGAAATGGTATCAACCTTAAATCCATAGGAGAGTGAATAATAATCAGGGTAAAATACTCCCCCTGTACATCGTAACGGCAATGCTCTTACGTATGTCGACAGTTATATGTATTTGGGTCATATTTTGAAATCCAATCAGTCAGATAATGAAGATATGATGAGACATTATCGATATTTGTGTACTCGGACAAACATGCTTCTACGCAAATTTAAGAATTGTTCATTGAGTATCAAAATTAGATTATTCAAATCTTATTGCTGCACTATGTATTGTGCTCCACTGTGGACAAACTTTAGTGAATGTATGAAAAGAAAACTAGTAATTGGTTATAATAATAGTCTTCGTTTTCTGTTAGGTCTTCCTAGATGGAACAGTGCCTCCAACATGTTTGTAAATTATAATGTATTCAGTTTTGAGGAAGTAATGAGAAAGTATGTATTCTCAATGATAACAAGACTATCTAATAGTGAGAACTGTATACTGAAATCACGTTGGAACTATGACATTCATTTAAATTCTCATATTATTAGTAGATGGAACAAATTACTCTTTAAATGTGCCACTTAATTTCATTCTTAACAATGCAGGGCACAGTCCATTGTTGTAGATGTGTCTGTATACTTGTAATATGATATATATGTTCTTTTATGTTTACAATGTTTTACTTTATATCCGTATTTTAATTTAGATGTATGGACTATGTAGTCTGAAATAAAGAATTCTTATCTTCTTATCTTATCTTATGTATACCATACCTTTCGTGACTCTCTCGTCGCATGTAGTTTCCGACGAGATACATGCTAGTACAGTCGCTCACCTGGAGAAACATGATTCACCCCAGGTAACATTGTACGCATGCACAACGAATAAAGGTCAAAAATAGATCTAAGGCAAAACCAAATTATTTCTTGCCTTATTCTGTGACATCTTTTATCTGATCTTCAGATCGAGACAGGACAGGAAATTGGCGACATTATCGATAATAATTTTCCCAAAGTTATGGAGGCATGGAGAAAAGTATCCTCACCGCCAGGTATTCTCAGACACAACAACGATCCATACGGGGGTGACCGTCATATATCACCGGGCATTGTAAATATTACATCGACGATGGCAGTCAATTTTGTATGTGACGTCATTGATGGCAGCTATCAAGTAGATCTTGAAAAATCCAATCAGGCCCAGCAAGGATATATTTTATACACAGTTGCACCGCAAGTTCCACCAGGATATTTGATTGTATCAGAACCAATTAATCCTGTTTAACTACGATGTCATAATCCACTATTATCAAGGATATATTTCAAACTTACTGACCAAACTGGACACTTGTTGGATTTGAGGAATGAATGATTGCATATTAATCTGTATGTGAGATCGTAGAACAGAAGGAAAAACAGAAAAAAAATTATCTGAATAAATATAATCTGATTCAGAATAAAAATAAATATTATTATCAGAATAAATATTATAATTAGAATTAATCTGATTCTGAATAAATATTATTATCAGAATTATTCTGATTCTGAATAAATAGAATCTGAATAAAAATTTTAAATTTTTTTTTTAATGTAGTCAAAAATGAATTATCCCTCTTGTTTAGCTGGTACCACAGTCACGGTGACAGCGTTAGTTTCGTTGTCAGTACAGTCACTGTTTTCACTTTCACAATCATCATGAAGTCCCTTTTTGGGGTCCTTCCATTGATGCCTTTCTTATGGCGGTTATGGGGCACCCTATTTTTTTATTTTTTTTGTAAAGACCTTTCTTATGGCCCACAGGCACCCCATGAGACTTTTCTCTTCTGGCGACATTCTTTCTGAATGTCCTTGTGTGGGGTACCCTTCAGTGAGGTCACAAGTTTAAGAGCTCACATCACCCTACTGTTTTATTTTTGGACGACACAACACATATAAATTTAACTATAGTAGTATATTTACAGTATTATATACAAGTACGGCACAACCTCCATGTGAACCCCTAGACTGCCAAACGACATTCTAGCAAGTTCAGAGGGTGACGAAATATTTATATATATTTACAGTATATACATTTATGTACAGACACAAGAAATATTTACAGTACATACAGTCTTAACAATAAAGGACAGCACAGCATATAATCTTAACTATAGTAGCATATTTACAGCATTATATACAACCCCCATGTGAATTCCTAGATTACCAAACGACATTCTAGAGTTCAGAGGGTAATTTGAAATATTTACATATATTTACAGACACAAAAAATATTTACATATTTACATTTATTTACAGACACAAGAAATATTTACATATTTACATTTATTTACAGACACAAGAAATATTTACATATTTACATATACACATTTATGCAAATACATATATACACACAAACGGGGCCTTCTCTACGTTTAACAGGTTTCTGCACACCCTCCCCCATAATCAACCCCGGGAAGTGCAAAAATGTACCCACCACGTGGTGACATGGTGGGAGAGTGTATTTTTCTCTGTTGAATTTCGAAGAAACTGGACGGAGCCCCATTATGTTAAGAAAAATTTGGCAATAATCGCCCTCCATCGACAATGTGCCAGTCACGGGTATAGAACTCAAGACCTCGAGTACGAGAATTCGACACTCTAATACTGCGCCACGGACTCGTGCTTACAAGTATACGTTTCAGAAATTATTATGAAGTTACCTATGCTGAATAAATAAACTGCAGTGTGAATTTATTTTAATTTCTAAAATAAATCTCGCACACGTTTCAGAAATTATTATGAAGTTACCTATGCTGAATAAATAAACTGTAATTTATTTATTTTCTAAAATAAATCTGCCGAGTGTCGTTGGGAGTTCTGTAAACAGATGTTGCGTGACCTACTAAGCGGCGGCTGAGTGTACATACATATACATTGAAGGTCTAAAAAGAACTTACCTGGAATTCACGCAAGATAATGTACATCAAACTTATAAACGATCTGAATTTATCATGAGAGTCCAAAGGTGTAAATATCATTTTCTGTTACAAATTATACTGATCCACTGACTACAAACAATTAAGTTACTGAATATAAAACACACACATAAAAAATAATCGCTACAGTAATGTAATATTACGCGGGACAACTGCTTAATTACTTTACCAGAGGGAGCTTTGCTTGACGGAGTTATATCCCTTCGTGTGTGTGGCATTGAAACATGATTCGCTGATCATATTTTTTTTAATACGCTGATTTGGTTATATTATTTGCAACA
>JAECUM010029688.1:0-20990 GCA_016617855.1 Megalonaias nervosa
ATATATATATAAGATCAAAATGTCAATTGACATGATCCCACTTGTTACTATGAGCCTTTTCTAAACTCAAAATAAACAACATACTCCTCTTTCTCTCTCTCCTCAAAAAAGAACTAATTTCTGCATTCTAAAGAATATCAAGGATACCTTGCTCTCTCTCTCGACAAATAGTCATCTCTTCAATCACAATGAATGATTACATCAGATATGAATGTTTTGTTTGGAATAAGGCCAGTTATTCGTCACTATGTAGGTATAAGGCGAGTTATTCGTCACTATGAAGTGACTAAACATGAATTGGAGGTACAGAAAATGAAGAGTAGATACACTAGATATCAATATTTGTGACCATTTTACGCGTCAGGAGACAAAAATCAACGAACGAAAAAATCAACAGAAGACAACCGTATAAATAATAATACAGTTACAATGAAAATTCAGAAAAAAATCCGAAGACACCTTGGATGTTATTTATCTTTTTAGTCTTCATTTTTTTTTCTTATTGTTTTCTTGCTACATATCATCAACTTAAACTTGATGGAGCCTCTTTCTTGTGAATATAGTTAAATGCGCATTTGGTTTTTGAGCAGGTCAAAGAATACAAGCGTCGAAATAAGGCGATACAGGCAAGTGTATTCATTTTCTTTCATTCCAGAAAACCCGAATTTGCATGCGTGTGATATTATTTACAAAGTATTATTTTTCTCACGTTTACTAACAACCAATACTATATCGGATGTGTCAGCATGATGACATGTAAAGAGCAGAATAAGAAAATAATGCCATTTCGATATCAGGTTTTAGTAATATTTCTCTAGATTTAAAGTTATACAAAAGTTCAAATCGATCCCAAATATGATCTTCTGCTCTTTTTATCCATAAATATTGACCAATAGGAAAGTCTACGGTTCCAAATCTGCCCTCATTTTCTTTATATATTTTGTCAACTTTACAGAATGAAAACACCAATGGAACTGTTTGGACGTGTTTGTCATCTATTATGCATTTCAACAGAATTGTTCGTCTTTTGTAGAAAAGCAAAGTTACATTTTTCCTTAATAAAAGTAATTGTGTTAAGCAGTTGTTGATTCAAATAAACCTCCAAATACTATGATACACTATATAATGCATGTCTAACAATGTGAAACTGTTTGTCATTCTCCTGCCATACATGTAGATGAGAATGAGGATAGAGAAATGTTTGAGATGTAAGGTTCTGTTTGTTATGCACACATTTGACTCCGCATCAACGTAATTGATATAAAATTCATAAACAAATAAAAGTATACCAGTGACGTCAAAACGGTCAGTATTAAGGGACATATTTTTAAGGACAGAGACGATAATTCAAAGCATAAGAATAGAAAGCATGCAAATATGCAATTGCAAGCCCTTTGACTACACGATAATTTAGAAACATATTGCGAATTTAACAACTTTATGTAATTTAAAATAGTTGTAATTCTGGACGTTTATTAAATATTTTACTTGCCTTGAACCCAACGTCTCCATATCTATGTGTGGTGGCTAGTTCCGCTTCCTAACCGACTAAGGGTATTTCGCGATCTAGATACTTTTCAGTTACTAAGGGAGTTGTACATGTCTCATATCAGTTTCAAGCAAGGCACAAGCGCAAAAGTCTTTGAGTGGTTTTTATTAGCGTTCCATAACATTTGCCAGTACTATAGTGGCATAAAAATATTCTGTCATGCTAGCAGAGACACGCAGGTGGACGAAGGGGCCTATTGCAGCGGAAAATTATGCATAGCAAAATCTTTTGGCAGTCCGATCATGTCGAGGGAATTGTGCTATCTGCATCTTTTCTTCAATGCAAGCTTTATTACTTTCTGTTGACTCGGGTTCAAAAATGTAAATCTGAATTTTATCACCTGTGACCTCCACGCTGATGATTCTCTGAGAACTCTTTTCATATTTGGCGAGTAGCTGTTTTGCGATTTCAAAAGGAGTCGGTTTTATTCAAGCATCAAGAAATGCGATCACAGCATTTACTCAGATCAGCATTTATATCAGCTGAAGAAGTTGATGTTACCTCGGGCATTAAAACAAAGAGAGGTCTCATATACACATAAATGCAAAATTTATGAAACAGTCTCTTAGCTTTTTTTTTGGTGCGTGATAGCAGAGCAGTTCAAGTAGGTCGTGTAGTGCAAAGACAATTGAAGTAAAGACATTTGTCCATGGAAACTCCACGTTAGTGGATTAGTGTTCATCTGACGGTAGGATATGTTATACATTCCTAGACTAGATACTTTACTCCAAGATTTTAAGCACAACGTAATCATCATATCTTGTTTTCTCATATAACACCTGACCACCTGTCGAAGTCAAAACCATGCAAAGGGACCTGTCTTAGTTATAAAATGAATGAGTATACATATTTGCGTATATAAGTCAAATATCTTGAGTTTCATTTTATTTAGATTTCAAGTTCTTCTTTTCTGTGGGGCAACTTTTTTATTTGTTTCGTAATGTAAGTAGTTACTGATGTAAATATTAAGGTGGATGTGAATAGTTAGAGAACAATTTGCTGCGTCCTAATCGACTACGCTATACAGTACTTTAGAAGTCGGACGGCATTAATATAGGGTAAATACCGCTGACCTAAATATTCCTGACGAATACTTAAATATGCTTCTTAACATTCTGGTTATCTACCAGATAAATGATCTCCAGGAGGTGGTGATTGCCGAAAAAGGGCCAAAACGTCTTATGTAAATAATATCTTAAAAAATCCGGATGGTACGCTTATAAACGTTTCTTAATCCATTCTGCAACAAACTTGGGAGTTGTTAATACATTTAGTCCTTTCGTTAGTGCGTCACTATGTTCGTTTATTCGATCTTTATGCCCCCAATATATTCGACCCTATTTCAACTGACCTGATGACAATTGGTATGTACATGTATCTCATAAGTAATAAACCATCCGTGTCAAATGAATGTTCTGTCACCTCACGTTTCTTCATTCATTGCCCAAACATACATATCTTGAAACCGATTCAGTCAATACGCAAACAAATTGGAATGTGGGTTCATGGTGACAAGAGTAACTCAATACATACAAAGATCTTCAGAAATGTTATCCAGATTCCGCCGCTTTGGATACTTCTATATTTTTGACTATACGTTCATTAAGGCGGGGCTCAGATGACATCTGCTATTTCTAGTAAAGTGCCCGCAAATGTGGTTCCTGTTAGTTTTCTAGCATTGTTTCAATATCTTTTGTGGCAATCACCCATTTAGATTTAGATATAAGAATTCTTGTGTGATTTTCTCACTGCAGTGTACAGCATCGTCGTGAAAGTAAAATAGATAATCCATATCATGAAGCTTTGGCTACAATTCATCCTCTCCAAAACATTACAAATCACATATGACAAGAATTTGAGTATAAGTTTATCCGGGAAGGCACTTTTGATTAACGTATGATTAATTTAGATCTGAAAACTCAGTTCAGTGCGGCAAAACAACTTATGAAATATAAAGTGAAGTACTTGTTCACTGAAACCTGTAGTTAAATATCGTGGACCTCTCTTTCACCAACATATGTGGGAATCAATATATGGATTCATATCAAGAAATATAAAATAATTATACTAAAACTGTTTTATGTGACCAGATTTTCACTATTGGGTTACCTATGTATATTTAGCTATCTGCTCGGTGCAGTCTCATTATTTTGGACCCTGCCTCAGCTACAAGCATAATAATTACCGATTCTCGTGGCGGTTCTATACATGACAAGCAGTGAAATTCGCAAATAACGAAAAAAGGCCACTGAAAGATAACGTCTACGCTTGTGTAACTGTTGTATTCTCAGTTCTCCATTTGTTCTTACATCATCGATAAACTCGACCTATTTCATTTCTGTGTATGAAAATAAGCATATAAATGCATTTAAAAACGCAAATAATTTCCTAACAAAATTGTATCAATGTAATCCAAATTCTATGCTTGAGTGACAATGGCATTTTCTACTGCCCAGTCGTTACACCTGTAATCTATTAAATCTTATATCGCCGTCACGAATGGAAAATGAAACTTGACTGGATCTTAAAGTGAGTAACAGAAATGCATCAAAGATAGGTCTGACTCAAGTTTTTGAATGAGAGACTTAATGTAAGATTATTCATTTGCCAGGTGACTAGTATATTGAAACCTATTCTCATGGAAATTGGTATACACTAGCATCAAGACGAATCACTGCTCTCGAGTATTTTTTGAAATTTAAGCTGTTCGTCCCTTACTTCTTCAATATCTTGGATTCTCTTTCACCTAAACTCATGATAAATCGTATGTAGCTAGATCTCAACAAAAGTAACCACACCATACAATGATTGGTTGACGATATTATGTTCGGTTATTTGCTTGTCACGTCCTCTGTGTTTTTAATACTACAATAGTTTTACCAAATAAACTTTGTTTCCACCTCCAGCTTATTTCACTGCGTAACTTTGCGACTTAATAACTAGCAGATACTCCAGTAATATTTTCGTCACTTGTGTGATGGCTTAGTGGTTAGCTTTCACTTTTAACAAGTAGGTAATGGGTTCAATTTCTATCCGAAGCTCCATTACAGCCTGAATTGTTTCATTCGCTCCAAATTTGCTTCCTTTGGCTAGGGTATTCGTGTTTACGAGTAAATACTTTGCTGAAATTGGAGAAATAGTATGCATATGTTCTTTTATCAATAATTATTCATGTTATATTTATTTACAAATTGATAGATTTACGCTTATTACCCAAAGTTTGACAGAATATCTGTCTTTCCACTTATTAACCAAACTCTAATAGAATTCCTAAAGACAGGATTTTTAACCAGATCTTAATGATCTAGACTTCTAGAGAAATTATAAATAAGAGATAGAAACAGCTATCACAATCATTCCGATGTAGAAATAGTTGTTTCACTCGGTTAAACGAAACAGAGCAATTATTAAAAGAGCAACTGTCACTCCAATACCAATTTATTATACACATACATAATTATTCTGATTTTCGCTACATAATGACTGAATGGCGTGTCTGCACTTAATTTCCAACTGCACTTATTTACACTTATACTGTTATTGACCGGATTCTACACTAGTAGAAACATTAATGTCCTCCATATGAAAATTATTAGACAAATAAAATATCATTCTCATCTAAAATTCGTTCATGTTTTTACATTATATCCTAAACCCCGACAAATAGAAGGAAATACACACCCGCACAGACGCAAGATCTCAGGTAAATACAAAATTTGTAAATGTAATCCACGTATTTAACTCCCCCAGTTTGATTGTCAACGTTTCCATGTTTACTTCATTTTTATAACTCTTGTTTTGTAAACCATTTATTGGAGATTCAGCAGCACAATAGCGACAGTCTGATCGATCGTCGGATGGACTTAGTTTTAAAAGACATTTAGGTGCTTTCTATCCTGTATCCCCCATATCCCTGATTCGATCCAGATGCCGTTGGTGCCTGCTGACAATTTCCTATGACGCGAAACGTTTTATATCCGGGTAGGTCACCAACCTGACATAAACAGTATGTTAAGGTGAAACTTAAATCATCACGACATCACATTTTTCTTACCACAGTTATGGAGGTATACAATAATACCTATTAAAGATCCTCATGCATACATCTTGTTACTTTTAATCAAGAAAAAAGACGATTCAAGCATATCTATAAATCTATTTGGCTACATCATTACAGATACACATGGAACAAAAATATAAATTAGGTGAAATAGGAATGACTTAAGACCAGAAGTGAAATGTTAGCTACTGAACAGTACTATGGACATATCTAGAGTAAGACCGGTTATTGTAGATTACCTAGTGCTTTACACATTGGAAACCTTGGAGGAAGAATCTGCGGAGGGGGATTTCTAAGCACAATAGCTGTTAACTGTATGGCAAGGAACACTACTTACGGGAACGAAGTGAAGATTTGGGCGATAAAAATATGAATGTGAGGATTTCGGCAATTAACTTCAGAAGACATTATCTAAATACAATAAGTGGAGGACGAGCACGTCATTTTTAATAGCGTAACTTTCTACAATGTGTAGGGTGCAAAAAGTGTGTGATAGAAACGGATTAAATACACGCCTGATATGTTACTGGTGCTGATCACATAATTAGAGGGGTCAAATATAAATTTAGTCCCAAAACGTCGCCAGTAGGCAACATATTAACGCAGGTGACTCCCTTCTATACAATTTCATAGAAAGGCAATAACACAGATTTAGCAGAATAAATCAATGATATAGCATTCAAAAACATGAAAGACTAGAATTTGTGAAAGTACACGATAACGAAAATAAATATATTGCTGCAATTATTGAGAAGTTTAAATTTATTGCAAATTTAATTTACACAAAGTTGATTTAATAACTATACAATAAATTAATAATGGGATAAGAAATCTCAATCAGCGGTTCATTTTGTGGTCTTCTATTTCTTCCACCTATGGCTTTGTATCATTTTAAATCTGCTTTTACTAACACATACACTATTATTAGCGATTGAAATAATACATTGTCGTTTACCAGGTCAGGAAAATAAAACAAAAGAAACACAAAGAATAACGGGGTCAATGTACAGATTCCCAAATTGATCTTTGAGGTCCGTATCGTCAACACCTAGTTTTGTGAACTTGAATCATCTACAATAACAATACATTCATTACATGGAAACCATTAGCAAGTGATTCACAAACGTATTTGAGATAAAATAACTGCATAGTAATATATTCTATATTGATTTTAAATAATTGGTTAAACTACAACTGACAAATATAACGTCAACCCTTCTATTATCAATTGAAGATCGTGACCTTAAGATAGCTGAAATATCTTGATACAGCAAATTAAGTTTAAACGTCATCCTTCCTCCTACCAACAATTAAAAGTTAGTCATTTAAAGCTCTGTCACGAACTCCTTTGTTTTCATCTGGTGATATATGCCAAAGTGTACAAGAGTGGTATTTCCTCCATGTTATAACAATTGACCTGCTAGGCTCAGTGACTAATTTATATATCTTCTTTTCATTTTGTCACATCCCTGTAAAATCACAGCTTTATTCTAAATCAGTAAAACTCTCTAGTACAAACACCACTCTGCTTATCAATAAAAACGTCGTTTGAGTAATTTGTTTTACATTTTTGTTTCTGGTTTGATACTAAGTATTTTGTTCTTTATAAGGACATTGGTGTTATATATTTTGAGGTTATCCTTAACCTCAATGTTGACGCGTTCTGTCTTCGCATCATTGTCATACCAAGTAGCATTTATATATCAGCCATTACTCAGCTCAAGTTCGGTAAAGCTTCTATGTATCAATCATAGTAATTAACACTCGTACATCAATTCAACTAAAGCAAAGCCTTTAAAATGCTTTAGTTAAGTTGATTTGTTTGTCCCTATGACTGAAAAACAAAAATCGTTATCAAATGCAAATGGTCGATTTTATGATGCGCGTAAATCACTTTTTCATAAGCAAACAATTGATTATTGTTATTCTCCTGTGGTTTTCTTACTCATTAATTGAATAAGTCCTTTTAGCATCTGATGCCTTTTGCCAGTAAGTGTATTCGTGTTTAATTTTATGTAGGATGTAAACCGTCGTTGCACAAAACAAATATGTGTGTCCTTTCAGTTTGAAATCTAAATTTAGATAAACGTTATATTTCGTTACTCTATAAATGTTTCCATTTATTGTTTAACGTAGATAAACGTTTGCTACATACTTTTTTGCCTTTGTTCTTCAAAGGAAATGAACTTTTTGTCGTCTGTTGATAGGTAGTCGTTACAAGAGCAGTTCGCGTGTAATGATATCTCAAGGTCAGTTTGCAATACATCTATGTTTAACAAGGCGATGAGGTGTTTGTTGCTTATCCAGTTTCAGTTATGTTTTCTTCCCTTCAATTGCCTATTTAAAGTTCTGATTATACCATATCACAATTACACATGCATGTTTGATACACAAAACAGATTTGTATTGATTATATCTTGAGTACACGACACAGCCATTTTGTATTCTTTTCCTGATTTCGTTTCTCAGTGTACGATAGCAACGACAACTATGAGATTGCTTTACTGTTCAGACTTTCATAACTTCAAGGACATGCTTTAGATATATAAAAAGACTGCAAGGGTTTACGTTTAGATTTATAAACTAATGCTTTTTTTACGACCGCACTTAGGACAAGCATATTACGTTGTTTGTCTGTCCGTATGTTTCGTCACAATAAGGACAGTTACCGAACTTTGAGGATGGCTAAAGAAGAACCATGTCAATGACATAGTTGAAAGGTCAAGGTTACAATGACTGACAAGCGAAAAATGTTTCAGCATAATACATTGAGTTGATTACCAAACTTTGAGAGTGGCTTTAACCTGTGGTAAGATAAAAGGTGCATCTATTTCGGAATTAAAGTTTGAGAGGTCAAGGTCACTTTGTAGATCGTTTCAGTTTAGTGGCAATATTCTGTTGTCAAACTTAGTGGCTTTTACATATGCTATATAAAAAAGAAGACTGCTCAATTTGAGTCAAAGGTTTGCACAATGTACCTGAAGAAGAAAACAACTATATATCTAAATTAGATTCATTGAATTCGGTGAAGGTCTTGCAATAATTATGTAGAAGAATTCTTTCGATTATGGGGTCAAAAGGACAAAGATTGCAGTTATTATTTATCAAAGAAAAATTTAATTGTCGGAATAACTATATTTATATTGTAAGGTTCATGACTAAACTTTGTAGATTGTTTTTCTTCTCATGAACTTTATGTAAATAGTCCATGATCTTTAATGCTTTCTTGATTCCCATCGTGACGATGATAACGACGATGATGACGATAATGAGTTATTTTAAAATGTAACTTATGTGTCCTATAAAGTCTTACAATTTATTCCCTTTTTATCTTTAAATATTTTCATTTTTAACAGGAGCAGAAATGGAAGCGAAACCTTCATTACAGAATGCGTTAGTGGTATATCAAATAACGCAAGCAGTTAGTTCGGTGGTAATTTTTATCATTTCCGCAATGATTGAACTATTTTGGATTCAACCACTCTACATCGGTCGCATTTTGGTAAGACACAGCATACAATGTTGCCGCGTAAATGGAATTATTATTATTATTATTATTATTATTACTATTATTATTGCCTGTTTATATCAAACTACAACGGATCTTGTTAAGGACCACAACTGCGAAAACTACAACGACAACAACTTTCAATGCTGCTACAGCCACTACTTTACTGCAACTACTTCCGCTGTTTATGCTACAACTACTACTATTGCTACTACTAATGTAGCTATGTTACTAAATACAATTCTATGATCGTAATCATAATATTTCTTTCAGTGCAAGAAGCAGAGCTACAATCGTGATTGTACTTATACAAAAGCAACAAAAGAAAACATTAACAACTACTTCAGCCCAACCAAACCAATTACTCATCACACTTAAACAAATCTCCCATTGCGAACAAGTACTTCACCATAACAAGATAATTAACATCATAGGTGTCCTCCTCCTCCATCATTTGTCAGTGTTTATACATGTGTCAGTGATTGCATCACAATTAAATCAGAAGGTGAGATGTAATTCGTAGTGTGAATGAGAAACCCAAACAATCTTCAACTGTGCCAATCTAATTTTTTCAGGCCATCACCCCGACATGTTTGTTCGTCATCTTCTGGATTGCATCGAAATGCAATTACCATGACCTGCGCCGTATTCTTGTAAGTATTCCGATGGTACAAAAAATGTATGTATGCATGTATCTATGTATGTGTGTGTGCGTGCGTGCGTGAGAGCGTGAGTGCGTGCGTGCGAGAGTGCGTGCGTGCGTGAATGTATATATGTATGTATGGATCAAAAATTGTTTTTCAAAGTTTAACAGGGTACTTGGAATTTTAGAATATGGTAACCGAAAAACTGTTTATCCTCATCTGTTGTTAGTTCTATAGCATGCTTATATACCTCTCCCTGTCTCGACGACGTTGGATAAACATGAAATAAACAATTCATTCTAATATGATTACTGTTAAGATTGGTATGTGATTATAATGTAAGTTTCAAACAGCATTTATATAATATATAAATACTGTACATATCATCATGAAGAAAAAAAAAATCGATAAACCAGTAACTTTTATTTATATGTGCAAGCTGTTGAATATTAATATAATTTTTATACTAAAAAGTCTTTCTTCCATAGCTGTGATGTCATTTGTACTCAATTATGTTGTTATGCCTTTTTATTTAAACAACTGCAATTGTTTTATTGTTTCGGCATGTGAGGCAAAAGGTAGGCTGATAGAGTTTATTTCTCAGACCAACCACACAAATCAAACTATATAACCAATTAAACCTTGTGAGATTGGAACGTTACAATAAAACCTATGGAATACATAGTAGCTAGGAATTTGGCACGGGAAAGTAAATTTATTAACGTAAAACGAAAGCACAATATTAACTCTCTGTGAAATATTTTGATCTCTAATCCCACATCAGAACTGGTGTCCTACTTTCATGGTGTTATTGTTGATATTAATAGTAAAAACTGCAGAAGCAGCAGCAGTAGTAGCAGGAGTAGTAGTAGAAGTAGCATTAGTAGTAGTTGTAGAATTTCCGTACAATTTTATACGCCAGTGTCCTTTATGGAAGTTAAAGGTTGGTATTTAATGAGAAAAGTCTATTAAAAATATCCTTATATTTCTAGACAATGTCGTATGAGGAATGTTTTACAGGGAGTAATTTTTAGTAGATCATATGTTTCTGATTATATGTTTCTTGAGAGCCTCGACCTCACCCTTTATCTGTCTTTATTATTTGGAAATATGCCTCATTGGGCAAAGATGAAAACTACTTTGAGAATAATCTAGTTACTGGGGATACATATTGAATCATATTTTCTGTTGGAAACAACATATTCGTTGGTTCCGCTGTACAGTTTTATAATTTGAACAGGATCTGGTTTTTGAAATAAAAGAATTTACAAGGTTAGGTTCATATTAATGCTGGCTATTGGAAAAATAAACATGGGTATTGTTAACAACTTTTGTGTTCTATTATTCTGCTGCGTGATTGATGGGTGAAATTTGAAATTGAGAGTATTCCGTTTCGCTCACTTTTCATGTGCACTTATAATAAATGCTTCCTTACCTTCACAATTTTCACCTCCATGATTTCAAACTTAACATGAAAAATGAAAACAAAACACAACTATCTGACACATTTCTTTACTTTAATTTATATATCTTATAATTGATTTGCTGCACTTTTAAAAGCTGGTATTGCCTCCACTGGGAAAACCTCTTTTCCCCAATATAATAACTGCTAACTCTAGTGTACTTTGTACGAGTCAGCATCATTTTTAGCTCATGTTAGCAACCATTTAGATCAGCTGTGTGCTTTAGATACATGCGGTTTCCCTAATCACCACATGTAAAGAAATGTCAGTCACAGTACATGACAACAGAGAGGATTGTCACCATTTGGTCAATTGTGCATGTTGCAAATGCAAACAAAGTCGCCTTCTACGCGTCTCTCTTTGAGAAGTAGGAAACAGTTGTAGAGAGGAACAAAAAAGGACCAAATAGGTATTATCGTTGTATGATTTAATTTTGATTGCATTGCTTACGCACATAAATCGCCAGAACCTAACAAGTCATTTTCAATAATTATTATGCATTTCGCTTTTCATTACAACCACATTATCACACTAGCCCTCCACTTTAACAACCATGCCATACAATGGTGAAAAGTGAGATATTGAAATTTCTCACCCTGGAACACTAATGTCAGGTTAAAAAGCAGGAAAATGAAACTTACTACAATTATATATTTCTGAGACGTCACTCATACATATTACAGTTTAAACAGTGATGAATCAGATCAACTTCACAGAAGTCAAAATTTAAATATAAAATGAATTTACTAATTCCTCTAGGACCACTCTATAGTAAAGTTCGAATCTGTCTTGCCTAAAGTTTGCATTTATTTGATTACAAATAAATTAAAGAAAATACTTCTGCTAGTTCCTTTCACTTGTGCCAAAAATTTTTAATTGAAGTTAATGTTAGCTCTATGTTCAAAGACTTTTAATCTTCCCATAATTAAGTACACATTACTCACTATCCTACCACAAGGGAAATTATATAAGCAAGAGGGAGACATGAAATTGTTAGCATATTTTTGTACGTAGGATCAACATTTATGTACCATTGTATTGAAAAAAGTCATGCGTGATGACAGAAAATAAACACAAGTAAACACGTTCGCAATTTGCATAGAGTTTAATTTTTAAAGACAAAAATTTACCACATGTTTTCACTGGAAATCCTGGCTATTTATAAACATTGGATATTGTTGGAAGAAAGTTTAAATCCCATTATTCTGGTGATTGATTGTTGGGTGTAATTTGGGTTGGAGAGTATACAGCATAGCTTCACATTTAATGTGCACATATCAAAGAACGTCTAGGTTAGCTTGGTCATATTCACTCCATAAACCTCCAAAGTAAATTGGAAAAAACTCCCCAATAACAGTTACTCTGGTAAAACTAATTATCCCTCTTTCAATAATTGCTAAAGTTTGTGTACTTTGAGTAATTCAAGAGAATTATTAGAGAACATGTGCGCAACTATTTTGCTCAGCTATATGCTTTCGATAGTGTACTATTTCAATAAATGCTCTTCACTGTGCATGTTGCAAATGAAACACGTTCATCTTATATCTGTCCCTCTTACAGATTACGTAATATCCGTAGAGATGAACAATAAAGAACCAAATATCTGCTATTATTATGATTTAATTTTGACTGTACAGCTGAGATATTTAAGTAGCCACGACCTAAACAGTTATTTGGACTAATAATGATGCATTATTCTTGCACAATGAATTATTTTATTTAATTTAGTATCAAAGTCCCACTATCTTTCCATATAGAGGTGAAGAGTGAAGTATTTTTAAAATGCACTTTGCAGGTCTCAACCAATGAAACAATATTATGCTAAAAGATAGGACATTAGGTGTAGTGTACCACACTTATATCTGAGATGCCATTCCTACATTTTCAGTGGGAATATAACGGGGCCGGTTCACAGAGGCCAAGGATGTGAGTGTGTACAGTTTGCTAATTCTTTTAATACCAGGATATAGAAGCGTACGAATCTGCTTTATTATTAATTTATAGTTCGTTTTATCAGAAACAAATGTGAAGTAACATGTTTGCTTTACTCACCTTTCATTTAGTTTCAACAGTTTTAAATTTAAGATGTTGTTACTCATGTTCGGAAAGTTGTAGCTTTTTTCCCTTCCTAAGTAACAATTTAGACATGATACTGTCAGAAGAAATTGTGTATAAGAGAGAGCACAAAAGGAATAATTAGATTTTCTTCATACAAAGCATCACATTTAATGTGTCATTGTACTGAGTAAATCATATATAAAGAGATTAAATGGAGAAAAATGTGTGTATTTGTCTTAATATTCCCTCTACTGTTTCATAATTTGCATAGGGTTTCATTTTGATAATAACAGAATGTTCTAGATTTTTCTGCATGATAATCTGCACTATTTAAAAAGACTTTATATGTCTCGGGCATTATTTGAAAATAATGACTTCCCTTTTTATATGATTGGTGAGTCTAATTTGAGTTGGAGAATACACGTCAGATGTGCGCCTATCAAAATATTGCACATTGACCTTTGTCAATTACACTTCCTGGATTTCAAAGGTATATTGGAAAAAAATAAAAGCCATCCGATAACAACTTTTAGATTTTTATTTCTTTTATTATTCATGTTTTCCCACTTTCAAAACCTGGAATTGCGTTATATGGCCAAAAATCGATTTTCCTCATTTTAATAACTGCTAAATTTAATTTACTCACATCACTTCAATTTGATTTTTGGAGTACACGGGAGCAGCAATTTAGATCAATGGCATCCTTTAGATTGTGTACTATGTCTACAATTACCACATCTAAAGACATTTCAGTCATAGTACATCAAAGTGGTATATAGGTATGTCAACATTCTCTCCATTATGCAAGTTGCAAATGGAATCATAAAGGACGACATAGGTTTTATTATAGTATGATTTACATTTTTTTGTACATAGCTAAGACATTTAAGTCGCCAGGACTAAAAAAGTGCTTTTGAACAACAATCAAGCATTTCTTGCATGAACAGTATTTATTAGCACCAAAGTCTCACGCAAGCCGCTCCCCATCCTCATGCCATGCTGCAGTAAAATGTGACGTTTGGTATGCCAAAGGACAGAACATGAAACATGTCACAACTATTTCTGAGATGTTACTGATAATATTTATAGTTTAAACCAGGGTTGGAACAAATCAGGTTCACAGAAGTCAAATGTGAATGTCAAAAATGTTCGTTCATTCTTCTGGTGTCAGTGTTCAGAAGTGTACGAATAATCGTTGGCATTGTTGTGTCCTTCATTGTATTGTTAATGGATTAAAAGACATTTTCGCCATATTTCTCTTTCATTTCATCAAACGGATTTGAATTTACGCTGACTGTTCTTGTCTGTTTGAGGACTTTTATTTTTCCCATAATTCAAAATATTTTACAGATATAGCTACCACAAGGAATATTTTATAAGCAGATGCAAAATAGGCATTATCGAATTCTATTAATGCATATCATCAACACTACTGCACGATTGTTTCGACAAAATGATATATAATAATCATACATAATAATATGAAATAGATATATACAATTGTACAAATGCTCATATTTTTCCTCAGGTTGGAATTGAAGAGTTTTCTAATTTGCATTGGGTTTGAATTTTAAAGAAAACAAAATTCCAGATTGACCTCATTAGTAATCATAACTATATGAAAGGAAACCTTATATATCTTAGGTATTGTTAAAATAGCATTTAGCTTTGTTTATTTTGGTACATGATTGATGGGCGTGATTTGGGTTGGAGAGTATACAGCTTAGCTTTACTTTAGATTAGCACATTACAAATAACACATATTTATTGGTCATTTACATTGCCTCGACTTCAACAGTAAATTAGAAACAAAAAACAACTTATTAGTTTCTTTACTATTTATGTATTGTTTGCCTTATCGATGGCACTTTCAGAAACTAATATTGCCTACTCTGGCAAACTTAATGGTACCAAATATAAAAAAGATGCTATACTTATGATAATTTAGTGCAGTTAAAGGTCATTTGTTAATACAAGAGGCAAAAGCTTTGATCAGCACTATTGTTTAGGTAGTGCATGATTTCCTCAATTATCACATGTATAGAATGTTGAGTCAGAATGAATGAAAATAGCACAGAGGTATGCCAACACTCTCTCCTTTCTGTATGTTGCAAAATGCAAACAACTCCACTTTATACCTTTCTCCTTAAGAAGAACTTCGTAGCTTTAGAATGGAACCATAGCGGACAAAATAGGCGTTACTATTGAATGATTTAGGTTTGATCGTATAACTGAAATAATGAAGTCTTCTGGACCTAAAGAGTCCCTTTGAATCTTTATTATTCATTTTTTGCACAGAACAATATTCATTAGTGCCAAGTCTCACACACATCACCCAACCTCCATTCCATACAGTGGAGAAAGGTGAGGTATTATAAATAATCATCCAACAATTTTTCAAGCAAACACAGATGTTATGCTGTACGACAGGAACATGAAACCTGCCAAAATTAGTTATGGGGTATCACTGACAGATTTTAGAGTTTGAACAGGGATAGGGTAGATCAGGGTAATAGAGGTGTTACAAAATTGCTAATTCTTCAAACGCAAGTATACAGAAGTGAACGAATCTGCTTGGTGATGATTGTATCCTTCCTTTTATTACAAATGTGTGTGAAGAAACATTTTTATTCTATGTTTTCTTTTACAATTCCTATAGCACTGTTTTAATTTCATCATATCGTTTGTACAGTGATAAGCAAATCTTCCCTTCATTGTGTCCATTGCAAATGCAAACAACTTAACTTACACTGGTACATCTTTCAGAAGGACGTATTAACTTTAGAGCGGAAACCCTATTACGCAGCTATAAAATGAGTACAACAAAAGAACAAGATTATAATCCCTTGAATATTGTCTGGATCAAACGTAAAGAGTGAAAAGAAACAAATCTGTGTCCATATTCATGAATCTCAAAATCAGAGTAAGGTACTCATTTCAAAGTATCCGAGTTTGTCCATTAAGTAAGTGATTGTGAAGTCATTTTATGATTCACGAACACCGGTTTCCTTACATTTTGAGTGAACTCAGTTTAAGGCGACATAATTGTCAAACTATTAAGTGCGTAGAAGGTCGGCTACCGAGATCTCCAGTTATGCATGTGCGAAAGAGCATTTTTGCTAAGGAAACGATCGCGCATTTCCGTAAACAATTGTTCTTTTATGTATAGGCTTCGTCTGAATAGTCTGTAGTGTGTGTGTGTAATAAAACATGGATGATGGTGAAGGAAAAGAGATGTGCAACATGGACTGAAAAATAAAATGTTGTGTTGATGGAAAGTATTGAAAAGAGAGGATGTATTGTTTGACAAATTTAAAGGTTGCAGTGTTGGGTGGGGGTGAGCGCAAAACGCAAGAAAGGTACAGAAGGACGTGACGGAGGCCGTTAATGTATAAATAGCTAAAATATTTAGAATATCGTTTTCAAACAATGTAACTTTAAAATAAAAAAGTTTTCGTTTCTGAAGCATATCGGAATCTGCCTAACCTACGTACAATATTTTTAATTTTGTAAACTTTCTTTTGATGTCGATATCTAAATTATTCTTGTAAACATCCCATGAACCAATCAAGTTAAAACACATTAAACTAGCAAACCGTAGTACTTGTTTATTATGACAAATAAAAGACTCAATACAATGGGAAAAACGCTCAGTTCTACAGTAGATAAGAGATTTAAGATATTATTTCAAAATGATATTATCATAAAGACAAGCTACATATTATTATATAAAACACATTGATTAATTAAGAAGTGAAAATTAATATTTTCTTAATTAGGACAGTGTCATGATTTTAGCCATTATCCTGTTCAAATCCCAAGCGTTTATTCGTAAGTTTTAAAAGTACTAGGGATATTATAAAATGTGATTATTAACACAGACTCCATAAAAATGATTAATATATAAATAACTTTATCGCTTCCAGTGTCTTATCTGAAAAAAGGAATATTGTTCAGTGTAAACAAATATGAAAATTCAAAGGAAATGGGTAAATCTTTTATAGAAAAAAGTCCATTTCATTTTGACTTCATTTACAGTGGAAGCATGTGATAGCTGGTTTAGAGGAATATGTAGAATACAGACCTATTAAAATATTGAGGTTTGAAATTTTGAACATTTTGAACAAATTGTTACAGTTTTATTACATTCTAAATCAATACTATAATTACTAAATAATTTGCATGTATTAGGTAATTATATATATCTTTTAATATCCATCTGTTCATACATCCATCCATCCATCTATGCACACATTTGCCTTGGAAATGCCACCATATGTTAATGATAAGATATTAAGTTCTAGAAGCTGAGCAACTTATTTCTGTTGTGATGACCCTAATACAGGCGTTATTTAAGAACGTGAATAGTTTGAGATTAAGAACAAAGGTATTCAATACATAAATTGATGAGCATCAGTCTTAATAATAATAATAATAATAATAATAATAATAATAATAATACAGTTTTAATTTTATTACAATTTTAGGTATCAATAGCACGAAATAGACTATTTAAAAAGTAGAGAAAAAAATCACGCACAAAAGTATACACTCACATATTGACACTGTCTATATTTTTTTCACCCTACTATTTTGCTACTATTGCACCATTGCAGCTTATAGAGCTCTTGGCTTGCTTATTTAAAATGTAAATGTTAATTTTAGATAAGAGGAGGTCATTAATATAAATGCAATAAAACAATTAATGAGAATGCTTACTCACCGGTCATTTTGTTGAATATTTTTTACAATTGTCAATTCGTCTTCACTTGAAAATTGTATGACTACCAAGCCAGTGATGCTATGGTCCTTTTAAGTCGATGTCAAAATGGCCCACTGTCGTCTACCATAACATCATCCTGGCCTCGGTCAGCCGCATATGGGCTGTGCTTGCAAAATATTGAAATTTGTAGAGCACCTGACACTGCGGTGAAAGTGATCTAGACCGATTTGTTAATGGTGATAGGCAACATTCCAAAATGTATGCAACAAATGCAATTGACTCCTTTCGAACTCTATACATCCGGAAGTGTTCTAAATCATCAACATCACATGCTGAAAGACTTCACTAAATATTTTTGACCCATTCTACGGCGTCTGGATAGGCGATGTGCTTATGCCATTTTTGAGTGTACGTCCTTGAGTTATTTAACATATTATCTAATATACTTATATTAAATACTCAAAGTTGACTTGAGTGGTTCTCTCAGCTTGGATTAGTTATCAGGTATAAAGTGAAGTTGAGTACATTTGTACCATGTGCAATGGAGAGAATACTGGCATACGTCTATGTTAGTTTCATGTACTGTGACTGACTCTTTTTTGATGTGCTTTTAAGGTTACAGCGTACTCACTAAAGCAGGAGCAGATAGAAATGGCTTTTCCCATGTGCTTGAGAAACGAACTTGAAGTGGATCAAAGTACACTAATTTTAGCAGTTATTAAAATGGGGCTGGTGACTTGTTCCCGAGGAGACGATTCTTTCTTCAGAAATGCAATAAATGAAATATAAAATAGCAAAACCAGAAAAGCAGCCTTTCAAGAGTAGTGCCACTTTATATCAGCCTAAATTACAGACATAAATCATATACTACAAGAGATAAATTAAAGGTTATTTTAACAATACCTTAGATACACAAGGATCATGTTAATTAGTCCAGATTACCAGAGAGGAAAATCTAGGCAATTACTTTCCTTTCAAAATCAAACCTTGTGCAAAACACGAAACTGTAGAGCGACACATTTTATTTTCAATTAGTTGTCTGTTATAAAATGCACCACTGAATTATTCTTGTCTAATACAGTAAGGAAATCATTTGCGCAATATGCCGTAAAATATTCTTAACTAAGAGGTTTTGACACAAAAATATGATGCTAACAATAAGATTGGGACAGTTTCTATATTGCTTTTACTAAACTGATTCATTTTCAAAAATAAAATAGCTCAAGGATCTCTTGTACATGGTGATGTTAAAATATATTCAGATCGGCGGAAAAGGTATCATGGTTATGCTCAAGGTACTATTATTCACAGTTATTTAGCAAAAACAAACCAAAAACGTATGTAACAGTTGATTTAGCTTAATGTCAAGCAGGATGAGCTATGCGTTGTATTGGTTGTTATTACTTTTTTTTTTTTTTGTTTTTGTCTTCAAAACATCTGAACGTATTCCAAATATTTCTGATAAATAGTTCAACATTTTGAAATGACGAATGGATAAATAATGTAAAAGAAACCACTCTCATCCGGGCCAAAATCCCACTAACACTGTATAAAAACTCCAAGTGAGAGGGGAATATTAATGCCTTGAGGCCCTTAATGACGCACGTAACTTGATGACCCTCTACTTTTTCACTTGGGCGCAGCCAGTATAGACTAATGATCAACTTAGAGTAGTTACAAAACAAAGAATCACATTAAAATACCTAAACTTAGCTGAGATTATTAAGTACTGTTTTCGGCTTATAAGTTATGTATAGTATAGTGATTACTGCATATAGACTGTTACTGATTGGAAGTGGCATCAAGCATTTTTCATTAATTAGGTTGCATTCTTAAAAGCTACATTAAACAGACTTAAATTTGATCTTTTACCAGTCTGAGTTTTAAAACAAAAAATTCAACAAAGAGTTTTGTATGTTGTCGTATCACATTGGACTGAAAATGGCAAAATAGCTAGAGAAATTTATGTTTTCTTACCATTATTAGCTACAGTCTGAGTAAGCTTATCAGTGTGTTTCGTAAGTACATTTTAATTTAAGTTTACACTTAAGTTAGTATATGTTGGGCACATTAAAAATTGTATTCGTCAATATCGTAGTTGGTATAAAGCAATCAATATATTCTGTATACATATCTCGCAGTTTCAATTCTCCGTTTATGATAAGAGACATGGACCTCTTTCAAAACTGATCTGTGTCTATGGTCACATAAGAATTTGAAATATTTTTTGGGGCTCTGTATTGAGACTGTTTCATACACTATTTTGCGAGCTTTAGTCCAATGCGATACGACAACATATATGATATATTGAATTGCTTTTAACCACATTTCTCAGTTCTCGCATATCTTACGTTATTACAGGTCCAGTTTAACTTTATCCTCAGTATGTTGCGGGTCCTTGAATTTTTGCCGTTGTTCATCCTATGCGTTGTGACCAGCCAGTCTCAAGAATTCCTTATCATCGGACGATTGTACATATTCGTAGCCATTATCACCGGTTTCCTGGGCTTAAGCTCTTTTTTAGTTATGGTTTACGAAATCTGGAAATCTGCCCGAAATGTTGTTCTCAGTGTGAGATCTGGAGAACACCCATATGTGGCACTTGGCACGTTTACTGATCCTAACGGCGTACAATCGCTTCAACCCACGTATGATCAAATGACGCCGATTCAGTAATCCTCCTTTTGTGTAAAATCATAAAGATTTGATTTCAATTATCACAAAATTAAGGAATGAATCGCCTATATCTGGAGACAGGAAATAGGTGTAAACACAGATTTAAGCTGTTATATTTTATTATTAATTTGATAAATATTTGTATTTTGCACACCTGTTGCTATATATATATATATATATATATATATAGCAACAGGTGTGCAAAATACAAATATATATTCGTTTGTGTTGTCCCACGATATCTCTGGACTTATGAATGATGGTAAAAGTTAAGTCAAACCGACCAAAGGATGAGAGAGAGAGAGAGAG
>JAECUM010029689.1:0-24213 GCA_016617855.1 Megalonaias nervosa
ATATATACCTATATATATACATATATATACCTATTTATATATATATATATATATATATATATATATATATATATATATATATATATATATATATATATATATATATATATATATTGTTACGTGTAGGTTCGTACAATGATAACAAGAGAAAAGAGTGAAGACAACAAGCTTTGTATATTTTAACAAAATAATTTATTTCCCTAGAAAACAATGTAAAAATTGGAAATAGGACTTACAGTTTGTGAATGTAATCCAAAATTTAATCCTTAGAATGAAAAATACAAGCCCTACCACTAAATAGTTCTATTAGAATCCAAGTTCGAATCTCGATGAAGTACCAAAATGGAAGGTGATGACGTCAGATGTGGTCCTTGTACAAATATCAACAATTCCTCAATTGAATCACAGTTTATGTTTCCGAATAATTCCAGAATAAATTTCCACTGAATTTCTTTCTCCCAGAATTTTGTAAAACAGTACACTCGTTTGGTTTTCTAGAGAATAAATTATTAAATTCCAAACACAAATGAATTTCAAAAACAATCTGGTTTCAACAATAAAATAGCCTATCCGGCCTTCTAGGTATCAGGAATACAACTGACTGACGAGCGCTCAGAAAGGGATATATATTCACCCGAATTATCATCCCGTTCTCGCGCGATAGATTATGTGGTCTCATAACACTTGAAATCCGCAATAAGAAAAATGCCATTCGTCACGTAGGAAAAACCCCTATCTACTATCACTCTGAAACAAATCTAAAAATAAAACATTGTTTATTTAGACTAGACGAAATGACCTTGGAAACAGCCAATCGTTTTCGCGTAGCGATTACACTACCGCGGACCAAGGTAAACTAAAAATATTACTAATGTAATACGTTTTACGTCTTAGATAAACAGAATTACTGAAAAAGAATTTTGAATCCCAGCAATAATCATTACAATAAAATGTAATGAAACAAAAATAAAATAGAAAAGAATTTTAAAACTAACACACAAGCAATTTAATTACATATACGTAACAATATATATATATATATATATATATATATATATATATATATATATATATATATATATATCGTCTTTTTGCTTGCATTTAATAATTCTGAGAACGATTGTGATATACCTACATGAGTTGTCTCCCTTGAGCCATTTTACCACTGGCAACCTCTTCAAATTCTTGATTAGATTTATCTATTGCATGCAACTGCTACATCTACAGCTACCAATATCAACTTATTTTAACATAAACAGTTTTAAAGTTGGGAAATTTACAGGCAAACAGATAGTCAAGAAGAGAGGGTACATATTTGCTAAACGACGTCAATCATTGATAACACGCAACAGTTGACAGCTTGCATATACGACGTCATTAATTGACAGCACGCATCAGTTAACAGACTGGCTGTACAACGTCAATCATTGATGACATGCAGCAGCTGACAGACTGGCTATACGACTTCAATCATTGATGACACGCAGCAGTTAACAGATTGGCTATACGATGTCAATCATTGATGAGACGCAGCAGTTAATAGATTGGTTAAACGACGTCAATCACTTATGACACGCAGCAGTTGGCAGATTGGCTATACGACGTCGGTCATTGATGACACGCAGCAGTTAATTTCTGAACACTAGAGCAAATCCGCAAACTTTAGCAAACAATTATTATGTATTATTTACAATCATAATTTAAAAAGTCTTCATGTTTACCGAACTGAAGAGCTTGAATTGATTTCATACTTGTGGTAACAAAGTTCAGGCCGCGAACTTCCCGGAGTGGGTGCTAATTTGACACCTTAATTTCCACTCACAAAGCTTGTGTAGCTGCTTACTCCGGCTATTAAATAATCATATTATATACCATCTAGAACTGCCAAGTCACTGGTAGCTGTTGCTGTTTTGGGTTTAACGCCGTTTTGCAGTACATAATAGACTATACATTCTAATTTATCTGGTGGTGGAAGAACCGAAGTCATTGGTGGTTTTGCTGGTAAAGCTGTTTGCTTCAAGGAAAGAGGAGCCGATATAAATGGAAGGCGAGTTACCATTTTCGTTTTCTATCTAAATTTGGCTGTCGTCAAGAATTGTTCTTTCTGTGATTTGACTGGATGTTGGACTTGCAAAACTACCCGATACGGTAGTTGCAATGTAAAGCTGAACAACTAGCTGACCACCTGACCATGCTAAATGACAATAAACCGTTTCAGGAAGCACGGGTTTTCAACTTCCTTACCCATATGACGTTAAACAGGGCAGCAGGTAAATATAGTACACATACGCTATTGCTAGCTTCTGCACCTAAATGGGATGGATTTTTCGATTCTATATTTTGAATTTTGTTTTATAAACAATTGTATTGATTCCATTGCTGTCAAACTGATAGATAAATTACAGAGACTGGGTCCGCCGAATTCTAATAGACAAGGAATCAACAAAAGGGGCCCAAACTCATATTGTTATTGGGGATGTGAGATGGTTTATTTTCAATCAATCCAACTTGCATGTCATATGTTGTTTTGACAATCAAATCCATCAGCAGAAGCTGTGTAAAGAATTTAGATAGATTGCAATATCTTTAACTTGTCATTATTAGTATTTTATAAGGCAAACACTTCACGATCAAATTATCACTGCGTATTTGTTCTTACCATCCTTTCGAGGAAAGTCTCCGTATTAAAATATTATAAGTATCGCAAGACCTGTTTTTGCTTGTTTGTTTGACTTTGTTATTGGGCTGGTTGGTTTTATTATTTTGTTTTCGGTTTTTTTGTGTACTTAGGGATGGGTGGGTTTGCATATATCCTTTAATAAATGTCGATCGAAAATTTATTTCACAATTATAGGTTGAATTTTAAAATTATCTATGCAACAAAAGATGTTTGTTATTAATGTAACAGTCGAAACATGTTCCCGTATTTGATCAAGATCGAAAATATGTCACAAATAAAGGTGAAAACTGAAAAATCCAAGCATCTATCCTTGCAATTACAACCGGACCTAAAACAATAAACATATAACTATCTGACTTTGAATCCTTCATTATATCTAGATCGAAAATCTAAGTCAAAAAATACAGGCTGATAAAGTATATTGAAACATTAAAAATAAATAAATTAAAAGAAAACTTGGAATACAACTGTGTAAACTTTATTACCTAACCTCCGATTTTCAAAATTGTTTGAGCCCCATCATTACGTCATAGATCACGCAATACCTTGTATTGTCTTGTTATTACTTTCTTTTAAAAGATGAAGATAAACAAAGAAAAGCCAAGAAGACCAAAGAAGATTTTCCTTTAAAGGACTGCACATTCTTTGATTAAATGGAAAATGTTGCTTAAGATTTATTCCATTTGTTTTCAGATCCTAAAAATAATCGAGGTCATAAGTTATTAGTTAGGGCGACAAGTAAACATCTATGTTAAAAACGGCTATATCGTATATAGTGACACGATTTATAGCGACAATGGGGTGGGTCTATTTAGCGACAAGGAGAAATTTAGCGGGGAATTTTAACAGGGGTGGGCCTGTTTAGCGACAAGGGGAATGGAACAGGGGTGACGTCACAGTACTGGACACTGGCAACAATGTTGCAAGTGGCTGACCTCAATCGGGCGGAACACTGGCAACAGTGTGGCAAGGGGATGACCTGAATACGTGCTGCTCTAGGTAGGGACAAATACAATAGAGACATAGGCAGATAAACATATATTGAGATATACATATACAAACATAGATTGATGAACATCAATCTATCACACCAAAAATCGACTAAAACTTCTTTTAGGCAAGAGAGTAAATCTTTTTGAGGCAATGGGGTGGATCTGAAAAGGGCCTTTGGATTTCTTCTTCTTTTTCAAAATTTCTTCATCTCCTCCACCAGCATCTTATTTTCTCCACTACATTCTTCTTCGTCTTCTCCTTCTTTTTCTTCTCATCCTTTTCGTTCTCCTCTTTCTCCTTCTTCTCCTCTCTTTTACTCATCTCGTTTTCCTCTTCTTTTTCCATTTTTTATTCCATCTTTTCGTTTGTTCTTTATCCTCTTCGTCCTCCTTCTCCTCCTTTTCCTGTTTGATTAGATCTTTCAGTCTTTCCTTGGCCTTCTTCAAATTATTACTTTCCATCTTGAGTCTGTGTAGGCTATAGACATCATATTCCAATCTCATCAACAATTCCTCCACCATCCCCAGGTCATCCACTGCCCCTTGCAATGTCATCATTTTGTTCAAATGGTTGCTTGCCATTTTTCGTTATTAAATTTTGAATGGCGCGAATCACGAACGTTTCAATTTATATGTTTCAAGCACGGACGTGAAGAAAAACATCCCCTCTCACCAACTACCCATATCACATACCAAACAATCCACACTGATGATAGCGCTAACCTAACATAAATTTTTATACAAAACAACTCACTAATACCAAACTTTTGTGTTTAGGGATAAGTGTTTTTATTAAGGAAAAAATAAACACACACATACAAATATACGTGCGCACACATACACACACATACACACACAAACAAACGTACGCGTCCGCACACAAAGACAAACACACACACAAACACATACAAACGTACGCGCACGCACACAAACAAAAATATACACACAAACGTACGCGCACACACACAAACAAAAACATGCACACATACACACACGCACACTCATAATTATATGGTTGGCAACTTGACCAGTCTCTCTTTTCTAGAGATCTGGTTAGCCCTGAGAAGGACTGGGTTTTTTTCAACTCTAAATGCACCTGGTTATTGGTGACATCTCCCAGGCCGGGCACCACAGACACATCTCCTACTCCAGTCATTGTCCCAATTCACAGTTGTGGTTGGGAGCGCAGATGCAGCTTGACTGGCTTCAGTACCCCAATCTTCAGTTTCTGGGATTCTGAAGACTTGTTCCCTCTGTCTTCTCCTATGCCTGATCCGAGGTTGTTGTGGTTGGTCTCGCTGGGGTTCCTATTCTTTGCGCTGCCTCTAAAATTCCTCGTCCAAATTTTGTATCTCAGTGACTACAGGTCTTGGTGGTGGTGGTGCTAGAGGCTGTAGTGCTTGGTGCTGTGGAGGTGTCCTCACCATCGGCTTCACTTCACACCACGGCCTTAGCAATAGGTGAGGCAGGATCCTTTCCTTCACCTCTTCTTTCTTTTTCGTCTCCTCCTCCTCCTCTTCTATTTTGGCACTTTCCTGGATTACCTCCATCGCCAGTTCGTCCAGGATGCGTCTGGCATACACCAGGTACATTTGGAGTTCAAGAAGGTTAATGATTCTGCTCATTTTTCTTTTTGACGAATCGACGATGGATAGCCAGACTGACGAACGTTCCGCGTTATATGCCTGAAGGGCGGAAGTGAAGGAAAACATCCCCTTACACAATAACTAACAATACCCACTCCACTATCAATAACATGGAACGTGCGGTCCTAAAAGAACACTCACGTTGACCATTTACCTACAAATACACTTTATTATCACTCCTACACATAAAAACACACACTGTCTTACAAGTCAGGGAAACGAAGTGTTTATAGGCACACTTCTATTTTTTTTAACTTACATCCAAACACACAAAGACAAATATTATGGCAATTTGACAAGTATATCTTTTCTAGATTGTTGGGGGTAGCCTGAAAAGGGCTGTTTTGTTAAAGGGCAATCTCTTATTGTCTAAGATTGTGTCCCCGTCTGGCTGCAGGATTTCCCACAGTATAGGGTCTGCTTCTGCGGAAGGAGAAGGAGAACTCTTTCGTGTCCACTCGGCAATTCACAAAACCTCTGTCTGGCTCCTGCTCTTGTTGCTGATGCTGTTGCTGTTCTCTCTGCTGTTTCTGAAGTCTGTACTTCTCAGTCCATTCTTCTTGCTCCTTCCTGATTTCGTCTTTAAAGACCTCTTCTATCAGGTCTTGGGCTACTTTCAGCATCCTGACATTTTCAATCTCATAAGACTTGCTTATCAGGTTTTGCCTGACACGATGTAAATTCACGTAGGATTCGTTCAGTTTAGTTAAATTAGAAGGCATATTCATAGGTTCACGAGTCAGCAATGGATGGTCAGACTGGAGACCGCCCCGTTTTATATGGCTCAAGTGCGGACGCGATAGAAAACATCCCTGCGATTTTGTTGAGGGTAGGAACACTATATAGCTTATCTCATGGTGAGGGATAGAAAGAAGTCAAAGAGCATGGATAGTGAAAACAAAAATTTGTATGAAAACAAAACACCAATACTTTTGCCAAAAGATAACATTTTTATTCAACCAACAAACAACCAACACGTCATATAACATCAATTCATACAATATCAAATAACCAATTTTTGACAAGGTTGACAACGTGGTGAAGTCAAGTTAGACTTCCACCGATGGAAGCCATTGGGCCATTGCTGTACACTACGTTTCCTAGCTAAAGACAAGAGATATCCATAATGGTCACAAAACCATCTATCTACTTTTTCATCATTTCTAGAAGAGTCACGATCAAAATAAGTCACTAAATGTTCTAAGAGATATCCAAGACTGCGTTGATGAAGAAAATACACACAATATTGTCCACACACCATAGAATCTGTGCCTTGTAATTTCAAATTATTGAATCGTGTCGTCTGGGCATTTCTTCTCGTAAAGTCGATGATGTCGTCTTCCAAAGGCGGTAATCCATACGGATCAAAATACACCACACAAGCATCGTGGGGAAAGTATATGGCTACCCAGTAGGTTCCTGGGAGATGACTGTCGTCCGTATTGATGACATAAGCTTTATGGTCTTTACATTTGCGATGAGGAAGTTCATCTTTAGCGCACATGACAGGATTCCAAGAAGCGGTGTACGAGCTGTTTCTCAAACTGTAATAAAATCCCCAGGTATCCATTTTTGTTTTGCATTTTCTTGTTTTTCACAGGTAATGATAAGTCATCAATTCAATGCTGACCTTTTGCTTGAAAATCACTGTCAAGTAATTGTCTGTTCGCTTCGTCTCCGTACTCTGAGCGATTCGATGCGATGGATATCTCTGGGAGCTGAATCCATCAAAGAGGAGACGGGATGAAATTCTACCCATTGGAATTCTTGCATCGTCATCGTGGTGGGAGGAATGGCAAACATATCCAGTTCCGACTTGGAACATGTGCAAGACTCTCGGTGTATCATTTTTCTCTCTCTATGATTTAATAATCAAACATATCTAATTCTCGGACGGTTCTTCTTTTCATGGTCTTTCTAGCTCTGGGGGTGTGAAGTCCTCTGGAGGGAGGTCTTCGTCGTCGTCTCTTTCTGCCTTGTCCTTGCTGTGGAGTCAAGGAAGCTGCAGTGACCGGCTCGGCAGTGTCCGGGGCATTCATAGGAGTTTCTCGTAGGCACAAAATGTCTTTGCAAGGAAGAAAATTTTGCGTGCTCTAAAGAAAGCTTCTTTGGGGTTTTGTTTGTTGATGATGACATTTTGGAGAAATTCTTTGCCTTGCGTCAAAGCAGCATCTTTCAAGGCGTGCAATCCTCGTGTCACCATCGGTTTCAAAACGGTGGCCACCGAACGAAAAGCAGATTTCAGCATATCTCCTAAACCATGTCCTCGCTGTCGAGCGACTCCTCGGTATGCAGGATATATGACTTACAAGTCGTTAGAGAATCGTTTTCAAAAATGGAGTTTCACCATGACTTTCCCTTCGGTGAATGAAATATTTTGTCCCAGATCTCCTTTTATAGTAATGTTGATAGTGTCGAAATACGACTTACTGACGGGCAAATAGTGAGGATGTACAAACTCGCGATGAACTTGTCGGGTGTTACCACCTTCCTGGCCATTGGTCGTGGCAGAATCCACTTTGAAAGGAATGACTCGCGGTAATGGTACGGAGGTGTGTCCCACCAAGATGTACTCCACCACATCCGAGTACACAAATATCAAAATTTAATCCTTCGTTTAATTCTACAGGAGATCTAAAATACTTGTAAAATTCCATATTGCTGTTGATCTTCGGGGTCACAATTCGGTGCCATTTTTAGGTCTCCACCAAAATTTTCAAATAAATTACGATTAAAAGTGATCACCAACGTTTCCATATCCTGAAATCTCATCATTAGGCGACGAACCACTTTATGGTACTCAATCTTAGCAACCTTTTGGCTCTGAACAGGGCTTTGCCAAACGCTCCCTCGAACCTGTCAGCAATCGTGTCCACCAAATGTTGATCGCTAAAATAATAGCCTGGGAAAATATTCACAGTATAGATTTTGAATAATGGATTGGGCATTTTTTGCTGGATTTGTGTCACCTGAAAATCCGATTTTATCCATCTCTTGTTGCATTTGTTCGTTCATAATTTCGACATGGAAAGTGCTTTGCTTTTCAGTGATGTTTTGATTTTTGTAGGATGAATAATTTTGACCAAAGCCACTTCCCAATGGGCTTTGTGATCCAATTGGATAGCTTGAGGTAATTTGGCCGTGAAACAGCATAATGTATTGTGGGAGAACACATCCATGGAACTGTCACTGGGTAACGTTAAGTAAAATTGGTTATTCATAATTCCAGAGTTCTGATGTCCGAGGGGTCACTGGAGGTCAGAGGAGTGTCTAAAAGAGGATTGTTGTTGTTGTTTTGGTGGTGACTGTTGGGAGGGTGACTGGCGTTGGACGCAAGACTCCCGTTGTTGCCGTTAGAGTATTTCAGGGAAGGATTGGGGAGAACGTAACCAATGCAACTGCTTATTAAATGGTCCACAATTGTTTGTCTCCTTGTTGCAAACTCAAATTGGCAATGGCATCACCGATGACACAATACACCACAGAGATTTGGCAGAAAAAGAGAATTTGCGTTTTAGGCGCACGTTCTCCACACCATACCCACAAGGGTTGCTTTTGCAGATCTTGTGGAAGGAGTGGTCACTGCGGTCGTGGATGAGGCTGTGTTGAAGAGCATTATGGTCACTTCTTTTTATAGTCGATGACTTGCGAAGCGTCGATCCAAGAATCAAAACCAACATACTTTGACTTCTTTCACAAGTCGTTTTCCCACTTTACGGGTTCTTCGATCGAGAATGCTTTCGATGTCGTACACTTCTTCTTTTTTGGTTACGCGTTGTAACTCGGGCAAGTAAAACCTTCCTTTTCACACTTCCCCGTTCATGTCTTCCAATTTATAGACGGCAGGTTGACGGTCACGCACTTGTCCAGTGACACGAAACAATTCGGTGGTCCAGTCCGGTAAGTAACCTTTGTCGAAAGTGTGTTTGGTTTTGCCAACACTTCACCTTTCTTGGGGACAGTCACAGTCGGGGACGTACCAAACAGGAGCTCAAAGAAGGTCACTTCGTTGTCGGGAGTCACTTCTTGGGGGGGAGAGGGGGCACATCCGATGCTCCGATGGTAAGATTGGTTGCACGCTTGGACCAGACGCGATAAGACGTCGATGTACTTGAGAGTGTGTTGATGTGTAAAATATTTTCACATGCGTTCTTTCAAGGTGCGTTGAGAACATTCTACGATGCTGGGTTTGGTTTAAGAATTCTCGGTGGTGAAAAAATGAATGTCTCGTTTCTTCAATTCTTTTTGGAAAGCTTGGTTCAGAAATTCGGTGCCTTTGTCAGTTTGCTTCCGAAGAGGCTTTCGACCGCTTTGTTTCAACACCAGTTTTAGGGCTCGCACTAACTCACTGCTCGATTTGGAAGTTAATGGCACAACCCAGGCAAATTTGGAAAAGACGTCGATGATACCAAGCAAATATTTGTAGCCACGTTTGTAGGTGGCTAAATGAGAGACATCGGCTAAATCGACTTGCCATTGATGATCGATGCCCTCCACTCGCGTGCGACTTCTGGAAAATTTTCGTCGAATGGGTTTGCGTAAGGTGTACGTGGCTTGTCCTTGTAACCATCGTTGCACTTGCTGTAAACGGACACTTTTCAGTCGGGTTTTGGCAGCACGATACAATATCTAAACTCCTCCGTAACCTGCAGGATGAAATGGATCATAATAAATGATGGCTAACACATTCTCCATCAGGACTTTTTTAATATCTCACCCACTCTTCATTGATGCTGCTCTGGATGGGGTGAGGTGGTGGTTTGGAAACGGCTTTACGTGTCCGACGTGCCACGGGAGTAGAAGTCGAGGGTAGTGGTGATGGTGGTGGTGGTTGTGGTGGTAATAGAATGGCTTTTCTCTTGCTTTCTTTTTTCGCTTCAAGTTTCCCTTCTTTCTTTTTGACTTCTGTCGAAGGAGGAATGAACATCATCTTTTTAACCCAAGCTTTAAGTTCTTCTCATTGGGGTGTTGGGGAAGGGGTCAACGAGTACGCTGCAATCTTTCTAGGGATGGGGACTGCTGAAGGTATTTGAAAGACTTCTCGTGCCTCTTCTTCCTCAGGCATCCGTGGGGCTGCGTCTGTCTTCGCCACTGGCGGGGGGGGGGGGCGGGGTGCTGGTGATGAACTTTTCATCAGGGTCTTAAAATCTTTTAGAGTCGGTGGAGTTGTTTCGTCTAAAACATTCTGGTGAAAGAGTTGAAGTCGTTGCAACACTTGACCGTACCGTTGCGATTTTTCCGTCAACGATTGCAATTCGTGTTGTAACTGGGACATCTGAGTCAAATGAGGATTTGGAGGTAAATGTGGGGTCCGTTATTTTTGCCAACGACGGAATTCCATCCATCGTTTGTAAGGCACTAAAGTGAGTTTTCGTCCTTCCATCAGATTCCAATGGTCACGTCTGAGATCTTTTGACTCCAGAGACCCATTTTATCTTCTTGATTCTTTTTATCTTTGACCCATTTGTGAAGCAGTAGCTCCCGCGAGTCCTGTAATCAGTGGTGCCAATGTGGTTTTTAGTATGGGTGTTAGCAACAGGTGCACAAATCCTCCGCGTTGAACCAACATCTTTTTCTTTTCATGGACAGGTATTTTCTTTCGGACCATTTGGCGAAAAATGTGTGGATGCTTGGCTAAGCATTCTTTCTGATGTTGTGGCATAAGTATCGTTTCTTTAAAGACATTCAGACAATATTCGCACACGGTATCGATGGCGTCTTTGGAGGCGGTTTGAATGAGTAGTTTCGCATAGGTGGAGGGGCTTTGGACAGGACGGACAACACGTCCCAATGTTTGGCTAAACGAGGAGGCAGTCCTTTCCTTTTCTTTTCTTTGGGGGTGACATCTTTGTTAGTTCCGGGGCACTCACAAATAATACACTGACGTCGATGACTTGGCACACGCCCTTTTATCGCATTTTTTGGAGTATTCTAAGGAGGCGGTGTGTGTGTGTGTGTGTGTGTGTGTGTGTGTGTGTGTGTGTGTGTGTGTGTGTGTGTGTGTGTGTGTTTTGCTATACTTGCGAGGACCTAAGTTTGAATGCACACCAACATCTCGAGGACTTGACTACATTGTGAGGACTTACACACCAGTCCTCGAAATGATTCATCGGCAAATGGTTGAGAATGATCATATTAGATGAACTACGTGTTATTGTGATAGTCCTCACAAAGTCGGTAATGTCTGACAGTGAGTTACACTCCGTGTGTATAGTTCACACAATTTGCAGTCTTCCTTGGGCTGTAGACTGGTGTGCAAACGCTTAGCCAATCAGAAGGAGTGTGACTTCTTATTGTTTGTCATCCAATCAGAACATCGCTTTTGTGCAGTGTCACTGTAAATTTCGTATACCTATAAATACGACTCATAAAAATAACTACTAGTATTATTAGTGATTTAAAAAGAATAATTTTGTAATAATGGTAAACTGGTGATGCCAGCAAAAAGTGTGATATTTTAAGCCCGGTGAGACTGATATAGTGCAGTGTTTTTGGTGCGCGATTTGGTGTGTACATGGAATTTATTGCTTCAAGACTTAATGCGCCTGTGACCTAACTCTTGCAAGATGCCAAGACCTACTCGATCGGACTGGTAAGAAACAAAAAGTTTCTTTATATAGTTGTTTATTATATTCATCCAAAACAGCTGTCCGTTCTTTCATTCATTATCATCTGTGACACCTTGCTTGTGTCCCGTTCCACCAATGACCTTGATGCACAGGGCCTCGTAGCATTGCTTATATTTAACTATCAGTCATACACATAGTATAAAATAATATTATGACTGACAGTTAAATTGTAAGCAACAATACGAGCCCCTGTGCAAAGGTCGTGATTATTATATTCCCATGTCACAAACAGTTCACACACTGATGTCATAAGAGTGGGTTAACAACGAAGTGGATCACTTCTCTCTCTCTCTCTCTCTCTCTCTCTCTCTCTTTTCCATTTCCTTTTCAGCTTCAATGTTGAGAGAGAAGCAGAGCAAAATGAACTTTATAGTACAAGAAGAATATTGTGCTTTATGTTGGTTTTTTGTGCTTTTTTTATTCCAAAAAAGAACGAAAAAGAAAAAGAAAATTAAAAAAAAGTCAGATAGGCAAGGAAAGGAAAATGGAATACCTCTGTATCAGTACCTGATACCCTCGAAAAGTAAATGGTTGGTCCCTTTCAAGCTAGTACAGTTCTCTTGACGATGCAGTATATGCCCCAACAGAAGATAAGGCCCTGTACATGACAGACTCGTTGATAAACAAACTTTTATATCTCTTTTCTTACATGAATAAAAAAATTACACTGCTTGTTAAATCCACGGGAAAGGCACATTTGTAGTTGTCATTCTTTTCTTTTGCTTGATTCGACATTGTAAATATAGGAAGCAGACAACATAGTATTTTCCTTCTATGTGCGTACATATGTAGTCCTCCATCGCTGAAAATGGACTTATCCAGGAACCAGAAATGATTGACATGCATGGTGTTCTTTTAAACTGAAAACTTTATTTGAAGTGAAACATGCAGATGATAACTATTAGGCCCCCCCCTCTCCCTCTGGGCATAATCAGGTTTGAAATTATAAATCAATAAATGAACTGATTAAGTTCTGAGCATCTTTGATCTCATTTGTGCTTGTGTTTTTTAAATTGGAAGGGGTGGGTGGGTACCAGTAAACGGGGAGGTATATTCAGACTATAGTTTAAGCTCGATTTAGTGGAACTTAATGTTGTTACTGAATGGGATGGAATGGGATGGCCATGTCAACACGTGATATGTCAGCACTTTTCACATCAACACATATATTCCTGCTGAAAATTAATTCTCAAGTTTGGAAAACTCTGCATATTGCTATTTATACCTCTACACTTGACACAAAACCCTGACGAACTTTATTGTATTAGGACTATTCCATACATATATAAGAATGTCAGCAGCAACTGGCTATGAGTCAGCTGCGAGACTGCAACTATAATTAACAGCCACAATATTGCTTACATCAACATATAGTGTTGACAACAGCTTTCTTGGGCAAATAAGTCTGTTGTAATATTTGTTTCACTGATGTTTTGTTACATTGATACAGAACTATGGACTTAAACAAGTGCCATTTCCCTGCTAATTATTAACACATGGTTAGTAGTTGGCCTAGACTGGACATCAGAAGATGACACTGTCCTGTGCCATAAATATATGGTTCCCACATACAAATCTTGGTGACGTCATCCAAAAATATATGGCTCCCAAACTACCCGAGTTAAGATTTGTCGCACTTCGCACCTTCACACAAGTCTACTACTCCCTGTGCCACCGTTGTAATATATGCTCCAGTATAAAACAGTGTTTTAGAGTAACAACAGTAGTACATAGAAAACTCAGATTTACAGGGAAAATGCGACAAAAAGACTCGCTTTAGCATTCCTAGAGGTTTTCTTATATTTTCATGATTTTGATTGCGGGAGAGATTTTGTCTTGAAAGCAAAATTAATCAGATTTGGGGAAAATTATGGTATTATAATAAAATGGCGTACTTGTTAGTACAAAATATAGCTTATTAGATTTAGCTTATGACCCGTTCTTAAAAAATTAATGACCAATGTGCATATGCATCCATCATAACTCATTTCTCGAAAAGTGCAGATAACTGTAGACAAAGACAAAGTTACAGGAGAAGATTTTAATTTCAATTTATTATCATTCTTACCTTTATCTTCAAAAGAACTAAATTATATAGGTCAGATTAAGTTAAATATCAAGATTCTGTTGCAGGATTATTGAAAATTTGTTTTTGAAGTAAAATTGCTTTTATCATCATCCAAGATCATAGTACCTTGATATATAACAAATGTTGTTGTTGTTGTTGTAGGGTTTAACGCCATTTTTCAGCACAAGATAGGCTATACATGGCGGCCGGTATAACTGGTGGAGGAAGAACCCTGGAAAACCCAGGGAAGAACCACCAACCCAAGAGAAGCTACTGGCGAGCTTTCTCATGTATCCACATTAGCCGAGCCTGAGACTCAAACCCACACGGATGGAGGTGAGATGGCAGTGATCCAGAATGGTGAGCACTTTAGACCACTCAGCCACCCAGGGCCCCTAAAACAAATGTAAAGAATGCCGATACAACTATGAAATGTATCATAAAAGTATTTGTTTCTTGTAAATATGCGCATATTACAGTAACAAAGAATCACCAGAAAAATATCGGTTGCAACAGCTGCGCATGGAACTTGAGAATTCATTACAGTATTCTAAACAGTGTTACTGATGTAGGTGTCCACTGTTTGTCACATTGCCATCACATGTTTAGTAGCTGACTGTTTTAGGAAGAGGTTGGTTTGCCTCATCGAAATAGTTACAAAGGACTTTGATGAGAACTGTGCTGATTCAAAACAGGATAATTAGTGAAACGGATTTTTATAGCAAGTAATTTTTTTTTTGTCATTGAGAGATTCATTCTCTTGAGCACTGAGAGTTTATGACGTGGGGTCAAAACGGTGCATCATCAAAATGGAGTAGGATGATACTGTTATAGTATCTGATGTTTTTCAGACCATGATTTTTCAAGCATAAAGCACATTAATATAGCTGCAATATCTAAACATATACAACATAGTGTTAGGAATGATTTAAATTACAGCCTTTGAGAAGACACATATTATAAAATGCCCTTGAGAATTTGGAATTAACTGACAAATGACTCTTTAGTTTGGAAATCTATTGAGAACACTGCCTCTGTGTGCAAGGAGGGCATACCTGGTCAAAACAACAACATGATTGTTTCTACCTTGAGATTCCATATCCATATTTTCTGTAGATTAAATGAATAGTGCATAGTTTTTATTACTTATGCAGTATTTAATGTATTATTATGACTAGCTTTATTTGAATCTTAAATGATGTTCATGAATTAAGTAGTTATCCCACTGAAGGCCCCGTTAAGTGGTCAGTAAAGAATTGAATTTTAGAGGCACTGGCTGCATTACGGTTTTAGAAATTAGAAATTAATGCTTGAATGGTGGACTACTATAGTATTAATGTTGCTATCTGAGCAACATAACACTGGTACCCTAGTCCTACTATGTAAGATGTCGCCCCTGATATGTATAGTGGGATTAGGGGTGGTCATTGTCTTACTTCCTGAACAAACTGTGCCAGTGGCCTAGTGGTTAGAGCATCTGCCTTGGATGCGGGAGATTGTGGGTTCGAACCCTGGCCAAGTCATACCAAAAACTTTTAAAAATGTACTAGTAGCTGCCTCGCTTAGCACTTAGCATTAAGAGGTTAGTGCTAGCACTGGTTGGCCTGGTGTCGGGATGATGTGATTGCAGGCCCAGCCATAGGCTGGTTGGACTGATTTTAAGTTCAGTATGTTATAAAAGTTTTTAAGTTCAATATCATATAAAACTTGTTTGAAAGTTTATTTTCAAATGCCTTGTTCACAGGGGGCCGGATAAAATGATCCAGATTGGGCTGCACGTTTGCTAAGGCCAGTGCTGTTTGACTGGGTGGGACAAGATGCTACATGTATGTAGCATGAAGCCCCAGTGCTAGACATTGCTATAAACTGTCTCACTGCAGACATCATAGCGATGTGACTGAAAAGTTTTTAAAGCTACATTAAAGATTCAAAGCACACACACACACACACACACACACACACACACACACACACACATTTCCTAAACAATTTCTGCTGCATACATGTTCCATTGTCTAATTGCTTTGGTCTTACTGTATTTAACATGATGCCTTTTTCCTCGTGGAAGTATATCCAGACAGTTGTTGTTGTTTTTATAGGATTTAATGCCATTTTTCAGCACAAGATAGGCTATACATGGCGGCCAGTATCATTGGTGGAGGAAGAACCTGGGAAAACCCCAGAAAGAACCACCAACCCACGAGAAGCTACTGGCAAGCTTTCTCACATACTCACATTGGTCAAACCTGAAGCTCGAACCCATGCAGACAGAGATGAGATGGCAGTGATCCGTAATGGTGAGCACTTTAGACCACTCGGGGCACCATTTCCAGACAGAATCAAGTAGTTTAGTTTGTTTTTAAAGTTTTTGACCACCAAAAGTTATTTGTCATTTTGTTAATAACAAATTTACACTTAGTTCAAACATATTGGGCATATCTCTGCTTCCATAACTCATCAATCTACTGAAATGGTCAACACATTTTGAAAATCAAAACTGCTTGATTTTATCTGTATATACTTCTGTAAGGAGAAAGGCAGCAGAGTAAATTTTGTATGATTAACACGATTAGAATCAAATCTGAGCAGTTTTATCAATATGGGATGTCTGGTATGAGAGATATTCTTGAACATGTGTCCTTGTTGTTGATTGCCGATAGATTATGCTATCGATCAGTGAGTGTTCAGACAGTGCATGGACCCTCCACCAGTATATATCAGGGGTGATGCCCTACATGGTATGACTGACTGGTACCCTAGTAGCAGCTTCTTATAATGCTTCTAACTTCTGTTGCATAGTAAAAACGTGAATGGGTTGTTGATACAACCAAAGACTGATCATCCTGACTCCTTGGAAGATATCAACATTGCGCTTGATAAATGGTCCTTGAAATAATGAAATGATGTAAGGCACAAAGTTAAGGTATAGAATGTCATTCAGCTTGTTAAAATTCCAGTTAATTTGTTTAAATATGATTACTTTGATTTTGATGACCTCATTTTGCATATTGCTCATTCATTTTCTGTTCCCATTGCTATCCAGTATTTCTCATTATTATTAAAAATAGCTGGAAGAATGATGTTGTCATTGTGGTATCCAAAGTCTGTCCGATTATTCTGCAGTGTTGTTTTGTCTCTTCATGTCTTTTTGCTGATATTTAACCCATATATGTATCATAGCTAGACAGAGCGTCATGTACAGCGAAACATTTTCTGTCTAATGTGTTTTATATATTTGATATATAGTTTTCTTAGCTTCAACAAATATGATGATGAAACTATATGCAAATATACATTATGGTTCACCATTTTCACATATCTGATAGGTCAGATCATAGCAAGATATAAGACACATAGCAGGTCTTGTTACCGTGTTACTGCATTTGTGATAATGAAAACAATTGGCAGGTATCCAGTTCTTATATTTTATTTAATAGAAAATATATTTGAAGATTTATTCTTACAGATGTTATGGAAAACCATCAGGATGATGGTTCAGAGGAAGAAGAAGAAGAAAGAGATGTGTTACAAGTCCATGCTGTTAAGGTAAGTAACAGAAAAGAGTGAAAAGCAATAAGCTTTGTAATATTCAACAAATAATTTATTTCCCTAGAATACAAAGTGAAAATGTAATTAAAAGGAACTTATGGCATTATGCATTAAATCCCAAATAATCCTAGAATTACAGACACAAGTCCTAATAATTTAAAGCCCTGAATAAATTAAATCCAAAGCTGAGGGTGTTGATGTGTCTTTAGTAGCGTGTAGAGTGTTGACGTTCCAATTCTTTTGTTGAATCACAGTAATATCATTCTAGGTTTGAATTCACTATAAATTCCAGCCAATGTTTCTATCCAAGAAGTTTATCAGAGCACTTTTGTATTTCCAGGGTAAATAATCACTTGAATTCAATAATTTGAAGTAAGAGATTCCAGCCCAAAATAAAAGACTGAACACAACTTATAATTCAACTTGAAAGCGCTAAATCTTAAAGCATGATTGAAAAATCCTCTCAGTTACAAGATTATATATTTCTCTACTTGACCTCAGGTCACTTTTATCATTTTCTAAAAAAGACATAATACATAATGGACAATAACCTTCTAGAATGATCCTGATGTTTACAAAATAAAAATGTTAGTTTTTATTAGAAAGCAGAACCTGGACTATGTGAATTACTCGAAGGGAATTTCAAAACCTAAACCCAGACCCAAATAAACATATTTACTTCTTCTGTTAATAATGATCCTGATATTAAGCCCATACACATAGAGAATATTTTAGCTATGTATTATTTGTTTACAAAATAAAATTGAAAAAGTGTCAATTAAGGTCAAGCAGAAGATGAACTGAATTTTGGACAAGGTCAAGTCCAACATACAATGTTACATTACAATAGCATGTAATGAAATACAAAATTTAAAAAAATAACTAACAAACAATGCAAATTAAATTTACATATCAGCGGAATTTATGTAGGTAATTTATTAAACTTGATGCCCCAGGGGTTTAGCACTTGAAATAAATTGATGTGCAATGCTTTTAAAAAAAACAACCCATATATGCATTATCTTAATTATGTGCTTTGTTTATCAGTATGCTTTTAATAATTTTAAGCAATGCCTTATTTTCAAGTTGAAAAATATGTGTTATATGTTTATCATCAACACATTTTGTATGAGTATAAAAAATATTCATACCCATTCTATTCATACTTGTAGTATATGTGTGTTTGGATTGAGGTAAATGCAGTGTGTTATGGTCATATGACTTAAAAAGCACAGCAGAAGCTTTACGTTGTAATTAGTTTCAACTGATAGCAGTAGCAAGATTTCTTTTAATTGCAAGTTGGTAAAAATGCTTAATAAACTACCACTTAATTATTTTATTTTCTACAAGTTTTGTGTAAAGTTGCAAAAAGATTTCTAGCATTCTTTGAAACAACCCCTAATACAGGAACATAGGAATAAATGCATAAGTGACTTCAAACCATACTCTTCGTCCTGATTTCATTGTTCCCGATAAAAAAATTACTGTAACTATTCATAGACAACACAGTGAAGCACTAAAGTCGATATATAACTAAACTGGACCCTTTTTTTCCCCCAACTGAAACATCCAAGAACACGTATTGCACCATGCGAGTGCATCTATTTTTAGAAAGAGGGCTTTTCTTAATGTAACTACTCACTTTCTTGCTTCGTTACAAAAATTCATTAATAGGACTGCATATTTATGGTTGTATTATTTGTCTACCTACTGGTAATAACGATATGCATTTATTAAATAGTATTTGCTTCACTGCTATATATATGTTTCGTATTTTCACAAAAATTAATTACGGTATGTCAGAAAACAACCTTGACCTTGTAGAATTGTTTCGAATTTCAAAACAGAGATTGTCGCATGTTTCTGACCTACATTATTAAATATTTAGGCTAAATCTCCTATCACATAATATTTAAACTTTGTTTTCATTACATTATACATTTTCCTGAATCTATTTGCCCAATTATTTATGAATACAGTTTAATGAAGTGGTATATCATATACGTAGCGATGTCCGCCATTACAAGTTCATTTACGAGATCAAACTGATTTTATACAGAAAATATGCAAATACGGCCGTTAAAATCGCCATTTATAACAAAAAGAAATAAATCAGAAAACGGTCTTCACCGATCATATTTTTTTTAAAAGCAAATTACTATTTGCATACTGATGTTTAAATTTCGAAACAGAATTTGGTATATTTTCATCATAGTACAGTACTCAGTAGGCCCAACTTCATGAAATCGAGCAGTGATATCTTGCTCCGGAAAGGGTTAATGGTCAGTTAGCTATTAAAACTTGCATGTAAATGTGCAAGAATTTCTTTTTCGCCGTAAGCTGATTGGTATCAACACCACGTAAATATATTTTGCCTTGGGTTACAACAATGCCAAAACTTAACTGGCTACAGCGAGGGGGCATCTCAAAAGACTTAATCTACAGCCATTTTACGTCTGAAAAATCAGAGGGCGAACTCGTTTTCGCTTTCCTAACAGAAGAAGGCGAAGTTTACATTTCTCAGGCGACTTTTTCGCCCACTTCACCTGGCAGCGTGACCCCTGGCTGTGAATTCCTTTTTTGATGGTTACCACAAACAACCAATTTCAAGATCCCAAGATGATCCGTATTGGAAAACGACCGCATGTATTACAGATATCCACTTAGTATAATCTATAAGTTGAAATTACATGATTATAACATGTTATCTAAATGTATCATACTAGATTGCTTGGTCCTTTTGTTGTATCAAAATAATTATATTTCAGAGCATTAGAGCACCAGCAGAAGTATATTTTTTTTTTTACAAATCACAAGTTTTTTCACATGAAAATAAAGAAATCATTGTCATGCTAATGTCTGCACTTTCAGGACTGCTTAAAAAAATTTGGTGACAACATTATCCCACTATATTAAACTGAGTTCATTTTATGTCAAATCTAATTGTTCCAGTGTATCTAAATCATATTTAGTTAATGGCACATTATTCCGTTTTGATTTGATGTGTTCCTATAGATGTTAACAATTAAACTTGTTTACTTTCTTTTACTGGCTACAGTTCATGTACTATATGGCTGTAATGCTGAGGTTAAAAATTTTACATAATATTTACTATGCTTGTAGATGATATTCATTGGTAGCTGTTGCTGTTAAAGCAGTTTATTAGTATGTTACAATAATATATGTGTCAGTGTGAACTCAAGATCCTAATTTTAATGTTTTCTATTGTCAGTATTGGTTTCTTTACATTGCTTAGGGCTGTTCCATTTAAACATACATGGTACCCAGGGAAGGCAGTTTTTTTTTTTAAAACTATATGCCAGAGTATTTTTATTTCACAGAGTTCATATTGAAATGATAAGAAAATTTTAAATTGCATCTTTGGGTGAGTAACCACTTTAAAAGTGCCTTCCCTGGGTCCATTGTATGTTTTAATGGAACAAGCCTTACATGTTAAACAGTTGAACAATTCCTGTTTAAAATGGTATTAATGTTTGGGGAATGTAAGATCTGAAAGTAAAAGGGATGTTATTTTTTTTAGGCAAAAACTGCAAGTCAAGTGTGAAAGCAAAAAAGAAGAAAATGACTAGACTACCATGGTCCAAGGAGGAGAAGGCAGCTGTAGAAAGATAACTGGGACAGTTTATAAGAACTGCTTCACTACTAGGAAAAGCAGCATGTGAAAAGGCAAAGACGAAGGAACCTATTATGGCAAGATATCCATGGAGCCAGATTAAAGTCTTTTACAAATTCAAAATTTAAAGCTATGTTAAAGCTAAAAAACTAGAACCTTTACCTGCAAAATTTAAACAGATGATAAATATTTGCTGGCCTATAAGTTGATACTTTTGGATTAGCAAGTCTGGGCTTCATTGTATATTCCAAATCGACATGTATATGGATTATGTCATTCAAATTGTGTTATTGTTCATCGTGTAATTTTTTGTTATGTAAAAAAAATATTTTTCTCCAAAAGTATGGAAAATAATGTGTAAAATAATTATCGTTTTGGAAAGAGATTGCATACTAAATAAATTAGCACCCGAGAATGAGAAGGATCTTAAATTGTCTACATGATTTTCTATATTAAATTCATGTGCATGAGATGTAATTGTGCTAAAACAGTATGTACTAGTACTATATATTGTTTTAATTTGATTACATATATGTGCATTAGAAAATGAATAACAATGACAAAGACAGGTATTTCATCGCATTTTCTTCTTGCACCTCGTGATGAAATAAAATATGCCCTGATATGAGAGAGAGGTTTCAGTACAATTATAATCTGTATTGTTAAATTAGTTGACAATAGTGATCATATTCCTGTACAAAGGCAATACTACATTCCATTATCAATTGATACCACTGTGCCAACAACTTCTTCTAGTTTTAATTATGGTATCCATTGTCTCAAGAACAAAATAGCTTTGCAGTGTTATTTACATGCTATTAAATACACTAATGCTTGCGTCAAGTCATTCCAGTTATAACCTGTTTGAGGTCAATGTTCGGCAGACCAGATCAAATCGGGAAATGAGACTACCCATAGGGTATTATGAATATAGTACCATGTAATGTCAGGTGCTTACTCATGCAAGTTTCTCAACCAGTGACACATTTTGTACTCAATGACAGAAATGTCATTCAGACTAACAACTAGCATGAGCAAAGATGAAAACCATATGCCATATGACTATGGGAAGTGTACATGAACTTACTCTTATTTGTGGGGAAAGGAGATGTCATTGTGCATACAAAGAAAATTACACAATATGAATCAGTGATCATTTTTGGGATTTAACCTAAATGGAGCCTATATGGATATAAATAATGTGAACATTTAAATTTGAAACTGAAGGATTGTGACATGTATTTTATTAGTTTACATTTACTGTTTACTTTATTACTGTTTTCTCTTTCATAAAAGCTGCAGATAAACAGGGCAGTAATGTACAAAATAGTATGAAATGCAATGGAATGCACATGCCTCTCTCATCAAAACAGAACTCTGGAAAAGACATTTTAGCATCAGTGATGCAATTTCCCTGTAATCTGAAATACATACTATTAATATTCCTGAAAATGGAAGTTGCTAAAGTTCATTCACACTGAATTGCGAATTTTAACCTATCTGTAAATTATTAACTTTTCAGGTCATCTATAGCTAAAGGTAGCTAATTTGTTTTAAATATTTTGTGTGAAACAAATTAGGTACGTTTAGCTACACTGTGGTGCTGATCTGCGAATTTATGGAAAATTCACGATGCTATGTGGACAAACAGTAGTAAAAATACAAGATATTGCTCTTTCCTTGTCTTATACTCAGCATCTGCTTTTATATGGATGAAGGATGGAAACTGTATAAAATGTGCAAATTCGACTTAAACTTGACAGTGACTTACAGGCCGAAAAGTAAGGTAGATTTTCCAGTTGTGATTACAGTGTGTTCTTCGATTTCTTTTTAATAGTTCGATTAATTTGCATTCAGGCCAAGAAAGTTTAAATTTGTGTTCAGATTTATAGTTTTGTTATTGGTATATTTTCATACTTTTGTTAAGCAAATATTTCTCCTGTCAGTGAAGTAGTTCTTATATATTTGTCATTCAATAAACAAACATTGAAAGTATTACCATGTTTCAAAAATGTAAATTTGAATATTTCCATCAGAAAATTGAGTGTTGTCCCTGAAGTCAAGAGTACTTCAGTATAATTATGCAGTACGTTTTTTTAACATGCTGTTTAAAGTTTGCTTCTTTTTACAAATATGCTCTTCCTGTACATATTCTTCATATTAGTTTTAAAGAAGTTTGCATTTTAATTTCTTTACCCATAGTATATTGAGACATGTATACTTTAGTAAGATATATACAGCAGTTTTGAAATGGTACATTTCATACCTTAAATGCAAGTCTAGTACAATTTTATCCAACTGAAGTTTGTCTGAATATTCTGATTATTAAACATCTTTCAGATGAATTTGTTTATGCAGCTGTTCTGTTTGTCAGATGTTTAAAATGTCAATCAACGAGATTATGTCGCATCTATATTCTTGACTTGTATTTTAGCATGTGTTTTAGTGTGCTCAAAGGTCCGCTGCCCACTTCTCATTTTTATAAGTCTTTTTGGACTTCATGGAAAAAAATCTAATTGGAATTATAGCACAGATAACTTAAATTTTGTTTGCTTCTTTCTCTGAATAAGTAAAGATGAAATTATTTGAATTACTCAAAACATTTACACTTTACAAAGGAAATTGTCTTGCTTAATGTTCCTTCCAAAAACAAATTGACAGTTTGACGTTTCATCGGGTTTAAAAGGAACTACCTTGTCTGATTATAATAGGGATTGTTCATGCAGACAGTAAAGATAACTAAGATGATATTTTCATGTAACAATGCAGTAGTATTGCGTATGTCTTCCTGTGATGCCATATTTTGTCAAGACTCCTCCACCTTAGATGGTAGTTGATGTAATTTCGTTCATCTGTCAACCCCCCAGATTACCCTTAATGTTGCAGTTTTTTACTTTCTTTCACTTTAATACCATTGTAACCAACATTTTGAATATTGTTCATGAGTGGACTTAACATGCAGGGCTGTGACCAGCTTCTTGTACTTCTTCAATAATGAGATACAAATTGACTGAA
>JAECUM010029690.1:0-17353 GCA_016617855.1 Megalonaias nervosa
GTTATATAATGTAAATGTTTATGAACTAGTTGAACTATCTTATAACAAACCGCATTTAGAGTACCTACAAGATAAAGACAAAGATATGTTGATATATTATTCGTATTTCAATATGATGGTCCCTCTGACTATAAACATACAAGAGGACACGATAAAGAGAATCATTAATGAAAAATGAAATGTTTGAATTCATTGGACTTGTCAGTTGGGTAAATTACAAGATAGACACTTCTCATTATTGCAGGGATGCTGCATGATAATAAGTAAGTTTTGAGGCATCAGTTGGAGAATTAAATTTGATGTGTTTGATTTAGGTATTTCATTGTTTCTGCTATCCATTACTGCGTGTCAGGAGTTATATATTTACCGTACGTTGCCACTACAGGCAAGGGGTTACAGGCACCGAGCGAACTAAACATCTTCTGAGTGAGTCTGGCTTTCACAGTCCATGTTACCCTATTGTTACGTGTAGGCTCGTACAAATGTAACAAAAAAAAAAAAAAAAAAAAAAGAGAGTGAAGTCAAGAAGCTTTGTAAATTTTAACAAAATAATTTATTTCCCTAGAAAACAAGGTAAAAATATGAAATAGGACTTACGGTTTGTGAATATAATCCAAAAATTAATCCTAGAATTGAAAAATGTAAGTCCTATCACTAAACAGTTCTAATTGAATCCAGGTTCGAATCTCTATGAAGTTCCAATATGGAAGGCGATGACGTCAGATGAGGTCGTTGTACTGATGGCAACAGTTCCTCGCTGAATCACAATTTATAATGTTCTGTTTAGAATTCCAGAATAAATTTTCACTGAATGTCTTTGTCCCAGAATTTTATAAAGAAGACGAGTATTTTCCAGGGTGAATAAATTATTTTAAATAATAAACTCAAATCAAATGGCAACAACAAGAATACCTTCCGGCCTGAAGGTATATTTTACGACTGCCTGAGTCTACTAGCAAATGGCTGTTTTGAGCCTTTATTTTAGATCACATGGTGGCTCACGTGACGGGCTACGTGCTCACTAATTTGAACAGCGCAGTTAAAGAATGCCAATTATCACGTACGCTAGAATAGCCCTATCTAAGAATCAGATTCCCACACTGGAAATAAATTAAAAAAGAAAGGCTGTTTACAACTCAGATGACACGTGGGCCGAACATGACCTTGGTAATAGCCAATCATTTTCGCTTAGTGTTTACAAAACGTCTCAACCAAGGTGAGCTAAAAATACTGATAATGTAATACCTTTTACGTTCAAATCAGGTCAAAACAGAGAAGTGATTTTTCAAAAATATTCAAATCCCGTGAAAATTATCATTGTAATAAAATGTAATAAAACAAAAATAAAATAAAAAAAATAGAATTTAAAACTAACACACAAGTAATTAAATTACATATACGTAACACTATTTTCAAGGACCTCAAATCAACAGCCGTTGTCAAATGAAAATTTTTAAAGGCGCAAACGCTACTGTAATTTATACTAATCACCTTATGACCAAACATCAATATACCTAATTTCGAACTTGCGTGGTTTTTCGTGCAAAGATCACATGGAAAGTCTTTATTTTTACTTCTAATGAGGAAGAAACACGTTGGTTGTTTACCATTAAAACGATGTGAAAATTATCAAAAAAGCATAGTAACATTAGAGATTGCTTCTACATGTTGCTAAAAGTAGTATAATAAAAGACAGTCTTGAGCTCACTCTTACGTCTTTTTTCTTTTCATGATCTCTCAACTCTTTTTCCAGTGTAATCTGAGTGAGCAGACGATGATCTCTTTGCTTAGAATATGAAGAAGCCTCCATCAGCTAGCATCAGAGAAAATGAATTTTGTCTGCAAATTTTCCTAACGGTATAGGTAAAAAGCTTGGATGAACCCAGAGAAAAACGCATAACGTGAGACCAGTCGCCGGCTTTTACTATTCAGTCTATTAGACTTCACTATATTTTTGCTTACACAAAAATGACAGCAGATAGTTGCAGATAGTGGTAATTATATACTATTTTACATTAAACTGTTTGGCACATGATGGCAGATAGTAGTGCTGTAATTATTTTATACTAAATACTTGCTTAGCCCGCTGACGAACGCTGATAGCTTTTATATATATATATATATATATATATATATATATATATATATATATATATATATATATATATATATATATATATATATATATATTGATTTTATACAAAATTCGCTGCAGTGTTTGTCTAATTGAAGAAACGACGTAGTATATTAATTAACTTGAACGCTATAACTTCAACGCAATCTTGGAAAATTTCTTGAAAGCGCATAAGTGAAACAGAAGTCAGCGGAATGGTACTCGATTATGCCAACCACTGTGTGTAGTTCTGTGTTGGCCACAGTTCAAGATATCAACCCATTTGTATAACCTCAATTCATAACTAGAATATAAAGCTTGGCAAGCAACAAGAATAAGTAACTTTGCCTTGTCTTAGGGGAACATTATTTGAGCCCGTAAATCCTACAGACGAAAACGTTATTGGCAAGATACAACTTAGATGGTTACATAGAAGACAGCAATAAAATTTTGCTTCTGGAATTCAAGTGTCCCTTGTAAGAAACTTCAGCAAACTGCTTGGGCTTCGAAGTATCAGTTATAACGTCATATCACGTACAATTACATTGCTCGCGTGCCAGGACATGACAAAATAGCCATGCGCGCCGAAACAAAATTGCGACAAATTGTATTTGAATTAGAGAAAAAAAACCCCCAATAGTAATATAATGTACGACTTTGACTCAAGCAGAATTATGGCGGCGTACGAGCACGCAAACGACGCTAAAGTCAATTTTCCTTTAGGCTGGAATATAGAAGACGTCGAATGAATGATAGAAGATATTAGATCGTTGAATATCACATGCGAGTTTGTCAAGGACGCCCTCAAAATTATTTATCAGGGGTAAAAAGAACATCTGGTCTAATCATTTAACGCATAAATTACTATTGAACTGAATAGATCCAAAGGCATGATAGGAGAAGAATATAGTGCTCTTGGCAGCAAAAACTCTCTGCATGATTTTATCAAGACAGCATAGGCTAGCATAGTTTCAGGCATTTTTTTCATGACAGCATTGTATTTCTCACTGTAGTCTACTTTAGTTTAGAAAACCGCCGTTATTTGCAGATTCGGCGCAAACGCTTTTGCTTTGAAAGCTGTGATGCTGATATTTGTTTGCAAAAGTTTGTTCTTCATTTGCCAACTCACTTTGCACTTAGTTTGACCACAATGTTGTCTACGACCTTGAATTCTTTGACAAGATCAGCGATGACAGCAGCATCACGAAGATACGTCTTGACTTGATTCAGAATTTTATTGAAAGCGATGTGCTTTTACTAGCACATGTCCTTCTTATTTTGAATTCAAGGTTCGACTTTTCTGAGCGCAGTCTGCGCTACGATTCCAGAGCCAGAAATAATTACTGTGAAAGGATTTTAAGAAAGCACCTGCGCCGGAAACACCTGTTTCACTTTGTGTTAATGGGATCGCAGACAGAAAGAACAGCAGGCGTTTGTAATATCGGTAGGAATTTCTGAAGTCGTAAGCGTCTTTGTGACAGTTTCTATTGTACCCGCTAGGTTCCTCGTGTTTTTCTTTGCAAGATGACTGCTAATGTGATTCAACTAGATATCTTTCATCGTATATAATTTCAGCCGATTTTTTTTTGTCCTCTGGTTGTATTTCGTCCTCTGATTGTATTTCGTCCTCTTGTTGTATTTTGTCCTCTGGTTGTATTTCGTCCTCTGATTGTATTTTATCCTCTGGTTGTATTTCGTCCTCTTGTTTTATTTCGTCCTCTGGTTGTATTTTGTTCTCTGGTTGTATTTCGTCCTCTGGTTGTATTTCGTCGTCTGATTTATTTTGTGCGATAATCTTTAGTGTGCTTCCTGAGAATTGCATCATGGAGGTGCTTATTTACGTTGACTAAGTATGACTGTATGATAATCGCACTAGAGTCCAGATATCCTCTTAGTTCCTCTAGCTGCTCTTTTGTAAGCTCCGGCTCATTAAAGTCACCTTTATTCATTTCTAAAGTCTAGAGAATATGTGGTATCAAACCTATCCTCCACTATATTCTTCAGGAAATTGAATTCTCATTTTGAAACTTGATCTTATATTTCCCAGTAGCCATTTCTAAATGATATTAAGAAATGATTCGACTATTTTTTAAGTTTTGTTGGGATCTGGCTTAAGTGTGGTTAATCTAGATGTCGATATAGTCCATTGCATTATAAATTATGTTTGTTCACATTTGTGTCTGTTTTAAACGCAGCTGGACGTAAACAACGCAGCTTGTACAAGTGTTTGCTCCTATGCTGTCACAATATCCTTTTGCCAGCTGGCCTCAAATTATGTTTTCTCATGTGCCTCCTGAAACAACAGCTTATTCAGTTCGCGCGCAATTCTTACAAACTCTGACATCATATATATTATTCTGTCTACAAAATATCGTCAGGCATAAAACATTTAAACGTAACTCAAGCCAGGATTTAGTGGCATTGCAGAAACAAAATTTCAGCGTGACATAGCTAAAACAATACTTCAGTCCATAACAACAACAATAACTGAGGCAGCATCCGCACACGATATAAAAGGACAAACAGATTATGAACTAGAAGTTTCTGATGCTTACTTAGCAAAGTTGCAGCTTGCACTAAACACCAAGCAGAAATAAATAAGAGCTTGCACTAAACACCAAGCAGAAATAAATAAGAGCTTGCACTAAACACCAAGCAGAAATAAATAAGAGCAGATATCAGAACAAGAACTTCATGAACTACAAGAATTAACAGCACATACGTCTCAAACACAGACACTCGAATCTGAAAAAAGGTTTTGAGCAGGCCGTATCTGAGCCAGCAGGTACTTAGCGTGATACTGATTGCCTCGAGGATCTCACCGAAAACGGCTACAAAAATTATCGAGGATATTTATATATGGCCTGACAAGATCAAAGACAGCAGATCGGTACCAAAAAGGAGTACGAATATTTGTTATATATTAGGCATGAACTTTCTGACGTGTACACATACTTGAGCAGAAAAGCTGGAAAAAGTGAACTGGCGTTCAGAAAGATTATTGATGAAGATTAGAGTGAGCTTCGAAAATAATATTGATAAACTTAGGCCAAAAGCTAGATTCAGATTTATATCTAGAGTCCCACCTCAATCCAGGACAGGCACAGGCGTCAAATACTACAAATATTCATTAGATCTTGTAGTGCGACTAAAACTGCTAGCGGCCAGTAGTCATGCAGAAAACGTTGGCGAAATCACTGAATACTAGATCGTTTACTTCAGCAAAGCTTACTTAGCAATCCCGAATATATACCAAGCTTTGTTCAGTGGTTTAATATAGCTATATCGCAAACTCTTCTCTTCGACCCTAGACTTGCTGAAGGAAACAGCTGTAATTTCATTGTCCAATGTAGCATACATATTGAGTTATCTCAGGAAACGCGCAACGAAACTGCACTAATTTCTGCTGAAATTAAGAATTGGTTTCATAACGTTATTTTGCGCAACAATTAATGATGGCATGTTACCTCCGCTGATGACGTAGGAACATTACTAACTACAATTCCTGGCTGAGCGAGGTCACTTAGGCGACATCATACTTTTAGAACCAAAGTATTCTAAAATCAAGACAAGAATAACATTGAAGGCCGGCTATTAAATTGGTTTTACTATCCATAACAGTCAGCAACATCTCTATGAATTTAGCTCTCAAATTCTGCAACAGCAATGTGTACATGATGACGATTTTCCTGTTAACATCAACAAAGTAAACATGTTGCTAATAAATTGTTCTGCAGCCAAAGTATCATATAATGCACGTAGTTGTCATAGTCACGTAATTTATAGCTTCAGTCCCAATACGGCGATGGGATCATGTATGTCAGTCAAACCTTCGCCCTAATTTACTATTAAGTTAAAAATCTCTACAGCACGCTAGAGGTTCCAGCGTCCAAGACAGACTAGATAGGAAACATTGTAAACTTAAATAATGAACATTTTACTTGCATCTGCGAGCATAAGACGAAACAATGTAATGATTAACATAATGAAGCCAATACAAATTAATCGCATAAAGCTCATAGGAGGAATTTTTGGATCATTATTCAGCACAAAAGCCACCGAGGTGCCAGTTTTGCGAGGAGTGCCGCATGAGCAGCAGGAAAAAAGATTGAAGAGAAAATTTTCCCAATGCCAACAGAAGTCAACCATTCTTTCAAAGAAATTGTGCCAGCGAAAGAAGCCGAGCGTGTGGTGACAGTCATAGTCAATCAAATTGTATCTAATCGTGAACGAACTGCTTGGTAGAACTAAGCCTGATATCACCCGTGTCTAATGTTAAAGCCTGATTTGGTCTAAAAGGAGTTACTGTGTGGCACAGAAGACTCGTGTAGTCGGGATATACGCCTGAATAATTAAAACTTTGTAACGAGGTGACTGTTGATGAGTCTACTACAGAATACGAGTACGTGGAATAGTTGAACAAGGATATTTGCTGCCTCACAAAGCTTTCTCTTGAAGTGAGAGTTTATCTCAAGACAACCGTCTCGCCATCTGCTAATTTTGCAGCAAATGCAGAAATATATTTGAATAAGTGGTTGTAGCTTATTTAAGCCGGCATATATTAACTTAATAACCAGACCACACAGGACATAAGCAGCCATCTGCCTGCTACCATCATTATCATGAATTTAATTACTACGAATAATGACCACAACAGAACCTCAGCAACAAATATGTTTTGGTTCAAGGATACAAGCACTGGCACTACCGACAGGAAAGAGTTCCAAAAATGCCACAGACTTAATTCCAGTAGCGGATCTTGATGATGTTGATCCTGCTGCTGGACTAATTTTTAGAACTCGTGCTGCCGACGGAAGACCGACCACGTACAACTCTGGTTTTACACCCAGACGCTATCTCACCGACGGTCACAATGAAGTTTGCATAATGTTGCCTCTGAGTTCCATATTTGGTGTTTGCTGCGATATTAACACAGTATTCAGGGGCGTCTAGCACATGTTGGTTTTGGTGCGATCTGCTCCTGGTATGCATATGTATAGTGCAGATGGTGTTGCTGACTGGCAGTTTATTCTTACTAACTTGTATCTCTGGATGCCAAAGATGACGCCATCTATACATCACTAGCTAGAATTGGATAACCCGCTGTCTAGATTAAGCAATAAACTTTATTTCGAGAAGATTCGCGTGTACAAAGTATCAGGTGTATGAGAGAGCAATTGTCAACAATATGGAGAATAGCTATATTGCCTGGCAGCCAGCTCACTAGATATATTTTATAGTGTTTCAGCCAGATGGAGACCACGACGAAAACAGCCATGTTTTTAACAGCATGGATTTGACTCGGATTCCTATCAGAATACATAGAAGATAATATTCCGAACGCGAACTCGAAAATAATTTTATATTACTCAACAGAAACTATGCGCGAGTTTACCTGATGCTTCAAGAGCTCGGCAAAAATATTATGATGTTGTTAAAGACACACATATATCTCAAGATGACATCGCCAAGTTGTACCATATTTTTCATTTTGACGTTTCTAAGTACCTGAAATGTACAAAGGACTCTGAGGTAGATGTTGAGGTCAAGTGGATTATAGCACCTGATCTATCTGCAAGCTATAATGTTTAAGCTCTAATTACATCAGATTTCTCACACCGGATGCTCTAAGCGGCAAGATGAATGAGATCGTGTAAACAATTTGTCCAGATAATATCATATAATGAGCTTCATTTCAGTGAGCGTTGTTCTGATGCCATCACAGCAGCAATCTGTTGAGGCTGTTCAAAAATCTGGCCTATCAAACTTAGTAGCTGCCAACTACTCAAAGGAAAGTGCATTCCGGTGCTCACAAAAAACAGCAAGTAAATTATAATATGGCCTGGGTCACTGGCACAAATTTTCTGCCAAACAGATATCTCGTATAGGAGGTGCTTTTCCAGCAATCTTGCGAGGTCTAACGATTTTGACTGTTGCTAGTTCACTTGAAGTTTCAGCAGCATTTGATGCGATATCGGGCTTCACGGAAAAGCGAAGGACTTAGGCGCAGAAGAAAGCGAAATATCTTTGCTTGGAGTTTTGTCTAAACATTCTACATAGATATGCCGTATGAAAAAGTTGCTCTCTCTCTCTCTCTCTCTCTCTCTCTCTCTCTCTCTCATTGCTTGCAATGTTTGTGCAGCAATATATATGGCATTCAGTCTGTGCATGAGTGATTCATAAACTTATAAATTATGATTCTCTTCTTATCAAATCCTTTATGCAGAGCTGAGATGGTTCTTCTATTATTACTCTGTGCAATAGCTGCTAATGTATTTGTCAGCTTAGTAGTATCAACATGTCTATTAACAATCTGTCTGGTAGCTGCGTCAATGAATTTACTAGCATCACCTAGATGTATAAAACGGTAAATATTTTTTGGATTTACGTCGCGGTTACTTGTATCGTTTATTGGTGTAGATTTTATTTCTGCTTTTCTATCGCTGTTTTAACGGAAACCATCCTTGCTCAGACTTCGCAGAGATATCATGTGGTGCATGTGCTCCTCCGTGAGTATTTCACAACATTAACGCTATTCGCTTTGCATATAAAAGAAACCATACTAGCATACCTTGAGTATCTATAACTTTTTAATGCATGTATGGTACTTCTGTATACTAGTTTATAATGTTCATTATTATATATAAAATAAAGTCATCGTGAAAAAACGTTTTATGCAAGTAAAAACTGTAGCATAGCAGAATGGATAATAATTCAAATAATGTTTAGTGTTATGATGTTAATCAAAGTCAATGTATAGGGTTTGAAAACACCTGAAATTGTATCAGATTTAATAGATGCTTGCATATGTCTCTGGCTATTGAATATTAAATACTTACATCTGCTGGCAACATCTACGACAGTTGGTGCATATATGTATGTGAGTCCACGTACCCGATCATGTGAAGAAAAAAAAAAAAAAAAAAAAAAAAAAACAATCAGCCAGGTGAATTTCGTTGGGGCTCCTCTCATCAAAATATCCGCAGAAAATATGTCTTGGCGCAGGTATGTAATTCTGCAACAAAGCGTGTTTCTCAAGCCACGCTAGAGCGACCCCGTTGGTAACTTTTGATGCGCTCGCAAACTTTGTAATGGTTGCTTCACCCTTCCATTACTTCCGCAGACTGTTGTATGTGGCGACCAATAGCTCATCTATGTTTATCATATTACGGTTTTGCCTCCAATATTTGGCGCGTAAGCGACTACCGAGTACAATCTTGACCTTCATACCTCCTTTGATGAACCATTTGGCTATTCTTTCTCCGAGTATATGATTGATTGCATTTAAATTATTGATGAGGTTCACCCTCGCGTCTTGACGCACACTGATATCGCTTGATGCTTTCTTTATACGCGAGATAATGTCGGTAACATGCATTATCAACGGGGTTATGTTATTCTCTGGGCACTTTGTTATCGCACAAACGTATATTCGACCTGCCCCATGTCCGCCATAATTTTATCCATATGCTTTTTGCCAGAATATATATTCTAGGATGCCCCGGTAACTTCATTAATGCATCAGTTAACTTCTTTGCCGACTTTATTTTAAACCTGGACCCCATGGACCTGGAAGGTCTGATAAACATAAACTTCTTTACCCCACATCGGACGCAGATCCTAGCTATTCCGTCTGTACCATTACACATTGCTACCTGAGTTAAATTTGCGGTACGGGTTTTCTTGCAGCAACGTACACCATATGAAGGTCTAATTGAATTATTCAACGTGTGACATTCAACATGGCATCACAAAAGAGAAAAGATTTCACTGTCATTGACCTCTCTGAGTCCGTGAAGTCTCTGCCGCCCAGGCATGGTGGCATGTTTCCATATTGCATTCACGCGCTGATCATTGATTCGGCCGGATCAGGGAACGCTGAATTTGATTATTCGATGGTTAACATATGATGGGTTGTACGTGATTGCACCTTCTGCGGACGATCAACCGTGCTAAGATTTACTCATGGTTTTCACGGAAGCGCTTGCAACAATAATATTGTCGTGTACAATCATGTGATGCTTGGCAGGCATGAAAACTCCTCAAGAATATTTTCTCTGGGCTGGTGTAAAATTTAACTTGGGCCTCTGTTGAAAACAACGTCAAATCAAAATTCAACGTTGAAAACTGAACGCAACAGCCGTTGAAAATAAGTCATACATGTTGAAAACCTACACACATTAAGGTCAATTTCAAACGACTCATTTGGGTTCACAATTCAATGTTCTATTGAATCAATTCCATGTATTGCACTACCATATAGCAGGCCTCTGTCTGGTCACAGCCAACTCAACTGAACCCAATACCTATTGAAACATAATTCATACTTGCTGAAAATTAACATATATTCAGGTAAATTTTCGACTGCTCGTTAGGGTTCTCTGTTCAGTGACGAATAATAATGAACCACTTTCATATTTATGAATACATCCAGCTGAGGATGCAAAACCTAAATATCCATTAGAACAGACTGTTGTACCAAGCATGTAGTACAAGCTTCTGAAGGGACTAAGGTGCAATTAATAGACAAGTAAACCGAGAGACCAGTAGCTGATACTATCTTTAGTCGAGGCGTAGAAAAAAAGATTATTCATTAGACAGGAAGAAAGAGAAGGGGTATGCGTAAAGCTGATAAAGTTGCAAAATTAAAAATATAATCATATATTAAATCTAATGTTTAAACATACGAAAAACATACTAATAAATTAAAAATCTTCCACCCCCCAAACCCCCTCCAGCTGTATAATAATATCAGTTTGCACAGTCATTTGACATCTGAACGAGTTTGGGATATATGTCTGAGAAAAATTTAAAAGCATTAATTAGTAATTCAGGGAAAGGTTACCATTGGGTGAAAGGTTGATAAAACTGTTTAAAGAAATGTTGTTACAAATAACATCTGTTGTCACTGCAATAGGTATGACTATAATAATTATTGATCTGACTATTGCTTTACTGTGACAGAGAAGAGGTGGTAGAAATGTATGTTTTCAGGTTTAAACATAAGAGCTGGGTTGAAATTAAGGACGAAAGAAACAATTGGTAATTATTTGTTTAAGCTTCCTTAAGAGTTATATCAATGTTACCCGCTAGTAATGGTAGTATCATGAGGCTGGTCGAATGGTATATCTCTTGGCTGGTCACGTTATTTTGCTTGTGTTGGCATTTTTTCTTATTGGTATTTTTCCTTGGTGTAAACCAAGTATATAGCAGAATTAGCAAATATATACACTATTTCAAAAATTAACATATAGCTGCTCCTGCAGCCGTTAATATTAATCTAAAGGATTATTTATTTCTTGTTGAAGATTGTTTTTGACACTGCTAAATCAGCCTTTGTTCGCACTTTGTGACTGCTGTGTGTAATTTGAAAGTAGGAGTATCTAACGATGAAAAAAAAAAAACGATTTTCATAACCCTGTCATTCAGTAGATAAAGATATAGTGCAAATTTACTTTTGATTGTGTAAAGCCCCGTTGACTCCGTCGTTAGCTTACGAGACTTGCGGCTGAAAAGTAGCCGGTTCAAATCCTAACTGCGGGTCAGCCTTGGACGACTCCCGAAGCTTATCCCCCTCGCACAGAACTTTAACCAATTGCCTCGTCATTAAAAAAACCTTTATGTGTTGATATGACGTAAAACATCAAACAGAAGCTATCAATTCTGATTTCGATAGGTATTTTTTAAAATACCTTCGTCTTTGAGCCCATAACAACTATAAAACCTGTTGGCTCATCAATGTCTCCCACATAATTCATTTTATCACAGACAATGTTCTCCAGTAATAAACAGTATCCGCCTCATAACTGTAATGACATTTATAAGCAGCAACAAAACAACACCTGTAGGTTCCTCAGAACATTGGTGTTTAGTTTTATATTCTTCTGGCCCTTTATCGGTAAAGTATTTGTTTTTCCCCTTAAGGTCTCTCCAGTCATGATGCGGTGGAACGTAAATATTATCGCGTATCAAATTACATTGTTTTAAGTTAATTTTGTTATTATTCAGTTTGAATGTTTTATTTGTAGGTTGTTGTTATTTTACGTTCAAGAGTTTTTGGCATTTGAAAATAAATATGATACGTATAAACAGATTTCAAATAACTCTGGAAAACTTGGATCTGTTAAATGCTAAAATAAAATGTAACTGCTAATACCATCAACATTGCCCACTATAATTGATTCTGTCAAAACATTATGGCACTGTGTGCTCTGTATTTTTTCATCATCATTGTCAAATTTGAAAGTGCAGTTATTACAAAAGTTTCATGATTATATGAACAAAATTGAGTTTCAGTATAGTAAATTTGTCTCGTTAAATATCCGTGAAGAGATGCTGTACAACGATAACAACCATTATTCAATTTGAAATCAATTATATTAGAAATAGTGTTTACTACTGTAGGACTCAAGTTAATTACCTTTGGACTGTAGTCTATGAATGAAGTCAATTTATTTAGAACTAGAGGCAATTACGTTTAGACTGGAGTCTGTCACTTACGAATGAAGTCAATTGCTTTTAGAACTAAAGGCTGCTACTTTTGGACTGGAGTCTATTACTTATGAATGAAGTCAAATAGAACTAGAGGCTATTACGTTTGGGTTGGAATCTATTACTTATGAATGAAATCAATTACTTTAGAACTGAAGCTATTACGTTTAGACTGGAGCCCTCCAATGTTGCTGTCCTTATAATAATGTGGCCAGATTTGCGCCTAATATTAATTATTTCCATGTTTAAATTGTAAAAAAAAATTCTGCAAATGCATTAAATTTACTGTTGTTCCAAATTCGCATATAAAATTTGTGCAACTAGTTGTACCGTTTATTTGTATAGTTTAATTTAAATTACTTCTATATGTCAAATGAAAGTTTTATGGAAATTGTATCTTCAAACTCTATTTAGCAAAACATTGTGGAATATGTATATAAGGGTGAAAATTTCTGTCGATCTATGAAGAGCACATTAATTTGGGCAGGTGAACGATTAATTAGATTTATGGGGATCGTGGCGTGTTAAATCGCCATACTGCAACAATTTTAATGGCTGTGTCATGTGAGAGAAGTGATTCTTAATGAAGCGTTCGTTTATTTAACAGTCAGACAGACTAGAAGGAGAGGGTTAACTTTCGATCTTGTATCGGAATTGTCAGATTTGAGATTGTCCAGGATCAGTTATTTGGAAATCTTGAGGTCACGCAGACTACAATTTTGGCGCCTAGTTATAAAAGGCGGGAGATATATTTAATCCGGATTGGTTACGCTAAATAAGGGGCGTGATTCCCACACGAAATTCCTTGCTGTTAATATGTCACATCACAAAATTTTAATCAGTCTACGTTTTTCTGCAAGAGAAAACAAATGTAGGAGACTCCGAGTTTGAATTTGGAAGAAATTCACTGGTAAATAATTATCCAAGGGATCGGATGTCTGGAAAGTCGACGGACACGATTTTGGCGGTAGAAGCGAGCGAAGCTTGAAAGTAAGGTATTTGCGCCAGTCTCATGTAATTCGTTGATATCAATATAACGATTTGTTTGATTTATTTGCTTATATTTGCATGAATTTATTTGTTTAAATTCGTAGATCAATTTTCTTGATATGAATACAGCTGTGTGAGTTCATCTATCTGAATCCATACAACGATCTTCTTTATATAAGTCTGACGAATTATTTGAATGTGTTGTCTTGATTGTTATAGGAAAATATGTGTCTAAGAATTTCATACCTTACCTTAGTTGATATGAGTTACGAGATGCCGTGTGAATTCACCGAACTTAGATGATTTCACGTATGATAAAGACTTGAGTGCGTATTGACTGAAATTAACATTGTTAAACCATGAAGTGAGATTTCATATATGTTAAAGACTTGAATGTGTGCATTCGCTAGAAATAACGTAGTTAAGACATGTAATAAATTTCATTCATTCATTTGTGTAATTGAGACGAGAACGGAACGGTTGTCTCGGGTGATGATAATGTGAGTCAGGTTGAAATAGCCGTTAGGAAGTACATTAATCTTATGAAACTAGGTTTGTTTATGGTCTGCCATGTTTAGCTTGACCAGATAGCCTTTGGTATCTGTTGAATTCCGATAGAACGATATCTGACATAACAAGAGGGGAGTAATGATCTATTCCCAGTAGGATATCTGACAGGACATTTAGGTTGATTCTCTGTTTATTTTGGAAGGTGAAATAGCTCCACGGGACGTATCCACGTACCTACCTATCCAAGTATCTACATATCTACGTACTTACGTATCCACCTACCCACACAAAGTTCGAGGGCCGAAAGAGGCGAGACAATAGAGAGTTTGGAGAAGGGAAAAGTGGAAAGGACCAAGAAGAACAGTCAGAGAAGTTGGAGAACAGTCACAGTGATGTTGGAATGAACCGGAAATAATCAGGTGGTTATGAAGTTGTCCAAGGCAATGACTTCAATTGTTCACTCGATTCTATGATAAACTAATTCTATCATTTAAAACAGATCGGCTATTTATATAAGTATATTTATGTTTGAAATTCGGTGAATGATTTATTTCAAAAAGAAGTGTATCTTCCTAATGTAATGCATTGTCACGATTGCTTATGTAATTGATTAAATTGTTATTTTCATGTACGGGGGCTCGTGTCATTCTGTTTTATATATCTGCTCAGATCTCTATCTATTCCACCTATAAGTTTCACACTTTATATTAATATTTACTCGATCCGTGCAATAACACCGAAGGCGATCACCCTCTAGATAAGGATAACCCAATCTCCACTACAACCCACCCCCAACAAAGTAGAAGGGGGGGGGCTTCGCAGAAATGTGACTGATTTTATTTCATCAATAAGGGGTACAAGTATTCGTATATCAACTGGATATGTTTAATTTTTGGTAATTCTTTGTAACGGAATGTTTTAAGGATATACAGGGCCAATACTCTAAATATAATTTGCAGTTTCATTCTTATGACGTTAAGTGCTGCATAAAATACGAGAAAGGAGAGGTTCTAAGCAAAATTAGAATTCCTTCTGACAAATCTAACGCGACTATTACGTTCAATATAAATGAATAACCAGCACTGAAAATGTCAGAGTCCGATAGCAGTGAAATTAAACAATGAAGTGTTCAGTAACTTTAAACAATTAAAGAATAATTGTATCGAAAATGTTAAGCACTGAGATGCACTAATACACTTACTCCCGGTCATCAAGAAATAATTTAATTTTGAAAATGACGTAACGAAGCAGTTCATTTTCACATCGTTATCCTCATCCAAAGGTAAAAGGTCGACACAATATTATTTCTTTCCAACACTTGGTAGTGTCGTCAACGTGATTCTAAGCAAAATCTAAACGTAAAATTGTCGTCATTTATTTATCTGTGCTTTTTGGCAATCGACAGTTTTCTTTATAAATTAAAGATTACACTAACATAAAAACATATATCTCGTAATACTATTTGTCCTGAAGAGGAAGTCGATTAACTTCGTGTTTGTTCCTGTTCTTTAAATACATTTTCCTCACTAAAGTCAATGCTGTAAATCGTACCTAGATATGTTGTACATCGTTCCTTGATATGTAAGGACTTTAATTGAAAACACAATTAATATTATATTAAGTTTGAACCATATCTAGTCATCTATATTCACTCGTGAACTGTTTAATTTACATTTAATTCTAAGTCATCATTTTATATATCATTAAGGTGCCCATCAAAGTAACCTGTACGTTTTCGATCTAATTAAAGCAAGATCATATCAGTTATGAAACCAGTGCTAAGCGAACTTATTATGTTAGGAGACCCAGTGGTAAATGATCCATTTATTACGCAAAGAGACCTAGTGGTAAATTACCAACTTATTATATAAGGAGACCTAGTGGTAAATGATCAATTTCTTAGGTAAGAAAACCTAGTGGTAAATGTTCAGTGTCCTCTGAGAAGTTAACTCTCAAAACAAACAGAGCTTCACAAATATGTGCATCTTCCACTGCAGCTGCAAGGGAGGCAAATCCGCGCACGTTTTACGGCACAACGCTAATTATACTCAACTTTGTTGAATCAAAAACACTGTCTGCGTAAGACAGGCGTCTGCTACATTCAAGATAGTTGAGAAAGGATTTTCATTGAGTATCCTCAAAAATGTCCGTTTCGACTGGATGTAATCTATATGATACGTGAACTAAGGAATGTTACATTGTACTGAAAATGCACATGGCAAATTGTTTGTGCAGGAAAAATATATAATTTACGGAGTCTTTGCGCGAGGAGCACGTTCCAGTAGCACAATTGATGTGTTATCTTTAAACACTTTTCACCATCTTTAAATTAAAGCAGAGAGACTTTTTTAATGTTATCTATTTTCATTTATTCCATAATGTGATTAATCACTCTACTGTGTATCCTGTTGTCGCTGTAAGAAGCGTTTCATGTGTTTGATTTTGTAATTTACCTGTGATATGAGAGACTGTGATATGATAGATGAATTTTCTTTCCCTCTTAACCAACATAAATGCGAATATCATTCATGTATCATCTTCTTCATATTCTATTGTACCCACCATATTATATTTGCCACTTTCTGCAAATTCATTATGTTTCAAAAACTCGGAGTTTCACTGTTCTTAACACTACTATCTATTCATTTCACTTCGGATGGAATGCTATGCGTTTGGCGCATCATTTATTTAATGAGACAACGGATGAATTCATTCCCAATTATTAATTAATTTGTATTATTCTTTCACATTAACGAATGGATACTTTTTTACACTTCCTCCTTTTCATTTGCAAAGTCTTTTCAACTTTGTATATATCATCTTGTTTGTCATAGAGGGATATATTGTTCATAAGACACGCACTCTATATCTTTTTCATTTAAGTCTTGAAGTTTGCAACGATAGGAATATTTAATACATTAAACATGTTCTCAGTAAAGATATGAATGAAGCCCTTTGCAAAGATTGTTTTGTAAACATTCTGTCTGCAATCTTAAATATAGGGATTTCAAATATATCCATTGTTAGAGAAGCAAATGTGTTATTCCGTAGCTTTGATTTGTTTTCGTTTTTGCCTGCTTCAACCTGAGTTGAGGCATATGTATTCATATGTATTCATGACTGGTTTTATATAGGATAAAATACTTCCAAAATCCAGGATTCTGTTAAATAGAATCGCTACAGATCATATTTAGTCTCAGTAATTATATATATATATATATATATATATATATATATATATATATATAT
>JAECUM010029692.1:0-44317 GCA_016617855.1 Megalonaias nervosa
TCTCTCTCTCTCTCTCTCTCTCTCTCTCTCTCTCAAACGTACTTGCTATTTTACATATCTGCATTTATCTATTAATCTTTGTGCTTAATTGTCTCTTCGTCCGTCCACATGTCTGCCTCCTCTAAAAGTATCAGTCTATATGTTACAAATGAAATGGATTACCTGGACGTTTGGTTGAAGATGAAAATGTTGTGATTGTCGCTTTAGTGGTGGTTGTTCTGACAACGGGTCTAATCTGCTGTGATCCGGCCGAAATGGGTGCGTTATTGGACTGTTGTATATTTACCAATGCGTTTACCAGAGAGTCACGTCGTTGCGCAGGCAAGCCACCAAAATGATCTGTAAGCGGATCGACTAATCCACTAAAGCTGGTTCCCATGTTCGCACTAGTACCCGAACTCTGACCTGCTAACTGCACTTCCTTGGAGATGACATTCTTCTTAACGGACTCAGACGAGTCTGAACCTATGGGTCCCGTCGATTGAGTTCTTCCAAGTGAAGACTTGTCGATAAAAACAGGATCACGTGATTTAGGCTTTTGCGTGACTCCCACTGGTGTGGACTTATCGAAAATTGGAGGACCCCTTTGGCTTGGCGGCAACGGTGTGGGACCCTTTGATGAGGACATATCATTTGTTGGAGGATCCCTTGGGATTGGCTGCAGTGGTTTGGCTCCATCTTTTGGGGACATATCAAATGGTGGAGGACCCCTTGGGATTGGCTGCAACGGTTTGCTGACATCTGATGGGGATATATCCAATAATGGAAGATCCCCTGGAATTGGCTTCAACGGTTTGGCTCCATCTCTTGGGGACATATCAAATGGTGGAGGACCCCTTGGGATTGGCTGCACCGATCTGCCACTATTTGGTGTGGATATATCCAGTGCTGGAGGATCCCTTGGGATTGGCTGCAACGGTTTGGCTCCGTCTCTTGGGGACATATCAAATGGAGGAGGACCCCTTAGGATTGGCTGCAACGGTTTGGTGTCATTTGGTGGTGACACATCCAGTGTTGAAAGATCCCTGGTGATTGGCTGCAATGGTTTGGCTCCATCTTTTGGGGACATGTCAAATGGTGGAGGACCCCTTGAGATTGGCTGCAACGGTTTGCCGCCATTTGGTGGGGATATATTCAGTACTGGAGTATTCTCTGGGATTGTCTTCAACGGTTTGGCTCCATCCCTTGAGGACATTTCAAATGGTGAAGGACTAATTGGGATTGGCTGTAACAGTTTGCTGACATCTGGTGGGGATATATCCGGTGCTGGAAGATCCCCTGGAATTGGCTTTAACGGTTTCGCTCCATCTCTTGGGGACATTTCAAATGGTGTAGGACCTCTTGGGATTGGCTGCAACGGTTTGACACCATTTGGTGTGGACATATCCAGTGTTGGATGATCCCTTGGGATTGGCTGTAACGGTTTCGCTCCATCACTTGGGGTCATGTCAGATGGTTGAGAACCCCTTGATATTGGTTGTAATGATTTGGCGCCTTCTGGTGGGGACATATTAAATGGTGGAGGACTACGCCGGCGTCGCGATAAGGGCGTGGTGACTTCTCGTGTAAACATGTCAAAGGGTACAGTAATTGCAATACCTTCTGGATCATTTTTGGGAACGTGATGGGGAGTCAGCAAACTGACTGGATCAACGACCTTAGTGCTCGGTTGCGATGAACTTCGGCCTGATCCTTGTGACGGCAATGCCATGGAATCTAAACCACTGTGACCAGGTCTGGATTGATTGAAAGCTGACCAACCACTAGAAAGGGGTACCTGACCAGGAGATATAGAGCCTTGTAGAGGTGAAGGTGGATCAGTAGGAGCAAACCCAGGAGGAGAGGGAGAGGGACCAATGGAGGGATCAAACATATCTACTAAACCCAACATTCCCGACAAGAGGCCTCCTGCCACTCCAAACGATGCTGGGAACTCAACAGCATTTCCTACAAGAAGACAGAGCGATACAATTATTTACATACAGTTGGAAACATTCGCCGTATATCCTGTTGGTGGAATTCAGGCCTGACTAGGTTTGCATGACTCTAAGGTGAAGCATTTAATTTAAAACGGATAATATTTTATTTTATTTTCTCAAACGTGTGGATTGCAATTGTCATTGAATACAGAATTAATCGAGTATTACACTTTTAACTTTTACTTATATCCTCTGAGCAGTTGTTAAGTTCTATCCAAATAAATTCAAACATTCGCGTCAATAGTTTGCCTCCATGATGGATGCAGCTGTGATGTAGCTATGTTGTATATGGTCTATAGCAGGCATGTGCAACAGCCCGCCACCTGGTTTTATCCGATTACATTGATATCATAGGGGTACATATAAAAATTGCTATCCGGCCCGTGCCCTGGAAGAAGTTGCAGATGCATCGTAAATAGCGTATACATTGGTCGACGGATTAACTGTTGCCACAAAGTTCATTTGGAACTGTTTTAAACATACACTTACAGAGCAACGATGTTAAACTATATAGTAAGCACTGAAGAAGAAATCAGACTTCGGAGAGGAACTTTTTTAAATGGCTGTCTGATTTGTGAAACATATTCCTGGGATCTATCACTTTTCACTGTTATTTATCAACCGTTATGTAAACTTAAGATTATATCACGATACTCCGAAAAACTGCTAAGGCGTGTACTTTTTCATATGAAATTCGATTATATCCAAATTAAACCCAATCTGTCTAACAACTATCAACTTTCAACAGATATCACTTTGCTAAATAACTAGAATGGACCGAACAATGTGGTAGGTATGGATTATCCCCGCTTTCAAAGGCGAAGAGCCTACAAATATGGCGACACTCTGTGCCTCGAGTAATTCGTTGATTGCTGGGGGGAAAAATCGAGAAATTTGCCTTTGCAAAAGAGTAAAAAAAAAAAAAGGCGAAACTTTGGTAAATAACGAATCGTCTATACATATTGACCTTTAATAAAAACGTTTCATCGGAAGCAGTTCGTTGTCCTTTAATTTCCTTTTGACCTTAACCACAGGTATGTTCCATAAGTAACAAATTAGTTATACTAGACGTATGATTTTTGACATTGTGTGAAAATAAGATGTACAGTAGGCGTAAAGCAGAAAAAAAGGGGATCTTAAAGATGTGCGTTACAGTAGAGATAAAAAATTGTATCAGTATAGATGCATTTACCTTGGTCAGGCAGTTGAGCACTTGTCAGTCGGTAGAAAAGGGCGATCACGGTCGACAGTGATAATATCATAATCTGTAATAATAATAATAATAATAATAATAATAATAATAAAAACTTGTCAACTAGAATTTTTTTCAGCCGTGCAGCAGAGGATCTTTGCGCTTTCCTGTAATTTATTAAAAAACATGACCTTCACACAATACCCCACACAACCCCATCTGAACAATTTCCAGTCCTATGTGACAAATAAAATCTGGACAAACTTGCATGTACTTCCACAATCACGTTCCAGCTAGGACGTTGTACAAGATGACACCCAAAGAACAAAATACTCTGACAGGAACGAAAACATTCCAGAGAAAGTAAGAAAATGGCATGCAAAAACATTATGCTTTCCTTCAGCCTATGCACGCCCAGTTCTCGATAGACATACATGCTAACCTCAGTGTCCAATTAGCGACTTACCTACCTGGCTACCTATCTGTTTGTCTATCTAATCTCCTTCTACGTTTTCTTTATCTTTATTCTGTTTGTTGACTGGTCTGGCTGCACTACCTGGAAACTTATACTGTCCGAATCGGCTGCAGTTTTACAAGAAGATCGAAATTTGAAGGTTAGTTCTAAGACATATAACTCATTCTTTAAAACAAAATCGGATCCAGAAGAGGGTCCATAATGCCTCACAAAAAGGGGTTATAAAGAGCATTGTTGACCCTACCTCTCTACCTTCCCCAGCGGACTGTGTGATGTAGAATAGAATCAATGTGCCCTACTACATGTCGGCAGAGGAGATTAATAAAGGCAAGATTTTTTACCACACACACACACACACACACACACACACACACACACACATAGCATGCACTATAACCAGATTTTTCTAAAAAGAATAGACAAATATACACCAAAATATTCAGCAACTGTTCATGTTGTTGATTGTTTATTTTTGCTTGCGGGGTGGGGGTGGTCATAATAACAAATACATTAAAGCAAATATGTCACATTTGCCCATAATGAGCCTGACTTGACAGAGGCTGAACGCACCATTAGATGAATCATATGAAACGTTATATGAAATGAATATCATAATTACATTTGGTTAAGAAATAATACCAAAAAAGCATACAAACCTAAAACTTCTGTATTCATGCAACAAAGCTCTTTTAAATTCTTTGTCCTATTTCCAGTGAAGGAAATGTATAAAATCCCGTGTAAAATATTTCCGCGATGTGCCTTTCTTCTGCGTCAATAATTTCTACCGATAAATCAACCAAATGTATTGTTTCAAAGCCTGTACCATGTATGTTCCTTCTCGCTTGCTTGAACACTTTTTAATGCTGCTGATTTCAGAGGTATGTATGTTGTATTTTATCTTCAATTTCCCTTGAGTGAATTACATCCACAAACCGAAAATAATCCTTTTCTATGGCTTGACCCAGCTTTTGCCTTACTTGTATGCCATCTTCCACCTTGAATATTGTTTTATTATCGGTCAAGTAAGGCGTGATAAGGAAGACAAATCATAAGAACAGTACGTCATGTCAAGTTGAGCGTATGTATGCAGCGATGATGGATGTATGTCGTCTTGGGGTTCGCAATGGGTAGACACTTTGACTCCGCTTTATTTTTATATTTATTTTCCTGCAAAAGAGTTTACCCGAAAAAGAACTATAAGATGATATTATTTGTCATTATTGTACCAAAATGAATGATGCAACTATTATCTCAAATTAATTTTAAATGCTCAAATTTTACACGAATGATCCGATATATTCTAATAAATTATTTCGTCATAAATTAAAAAGGTTGAAAGTTAGATCGAACTCTTTGTAAGTATAACCAAAAGTAGATTGCTTGGATCCTTTGTTGTTCACTTTGATTTCATGTGTGTATGTAATTCTTCATTTTCTCACTTATTTGGGTTCGGCTACCTCGCTATGTCCTTGTGAAAGGCGATCAACATGAAATAGTTAATAATATGTCAAAAATGCCATGAGAACCAACAAATACTTATTTATTTATTTCTGTATTTACTCCCACATTCATCTCTCTCTCTCTCTCTCTCTCTATACCTACTCTCTCTCTCTCTCTCTCTCTCTCTCTCTCTCTCTCTCTCTCTCTCTCTCTCTCTCTCTCTCTCTCTCTCTCTATATATATATATATATATATATATATATATATATATATATATATATATATATATTCCAATTAACAATTTTAAAACACATTCCTCTCAAATTATAACTGAACACAACTGAAAGTAATTCCACAACAACTGATGTTAAGACAGGAATGAAGACTTATTTACTACTTTGACCTTATATATGAACCTAAGTCATAATATGATGACCATGATGTTGGTCATTTTCCCATAAAATTCGTAAACAATCTCACTTCCAGAAACTTCTAAGGTCATAATTAAGGCTAGTCTTGAACTCAAATATCGGTAAACAATCTTTGTATGACTTACAAACAAGACGAAATCAGGTAGACGATAGAATTCCGAAAGAAAAGTCAAGGCAATTCAAGTGAACTTGTTGTTTAAAAATGACCATTATCTTAAGGTATAATCTACATTCATGGACAAAAATTAGACATGAAGTATATGGTTTACAGATGACCCTTACAATCTACCTGCTACAATCGTGGACAAATGTTAAAGACGCAGTATAGATAAACATAGCAATTTAAAAAAACCCAAACTATTATTATTCAGATCCTCTAGTTACAGTCCCCACAGAATTCCCACCCCCTACACCATCTAGATTAATCCAGCATCCCCGATGCCCCGATGAGTGGGTGGAACTTAATCATGAATAAAGGTATTAATGCGCAGTAGACACAATGACTTGGCAATCCAGTAATTATTAACACTCCCATGAAACAGTATAGGATTCTCTCTCTCTCTCTCTCTCTCTCTCTCTCTCTCTCTCTCTCTCTCTCTCTCTCTCTCTCTCTCTCTCTCTCTCTCTCTCTCTCTCTCTAATACTTACCTCATAAATGACGTATGTAACCACTCCTGTCGCCTCAAGTCTTTTCCTTTTGTATGTCAGTGATCACGGATATTTTTAAATTTCATGATAAATTCTTGTTGGTCTATGTGTCGTAAATCGTGCGGTTAAAGCCAATTTGCGAAAGGTAAGTAAAACTACCAAAAATAACTTAAACCATTAAATCTACACGCGATGTACTCAGCCCACAATACTACTGAACTCTGTTTTTCCACTGTTTTTGTTTTATTACAGTTTATGATGTAATTAGAAAAATATAACACTTAAGTTTTTAATGAATCCTTTGTCAGCTATATTCAGATATAAATTCTTTTTATTGTCTTTTAAATTTATTAAATTCAGCGTGCTTGCTATGGAAGAACATTTAATGTTTAATTTTATATTTAATCCGTAAAGATTTTGATTAAATGAAAATAGATGTGGGTTTGGAGGTGGTTTAATTTATAATGATTGCCATTTCCAGCATCATTTTATGGCCACTTTGAAATTCATCATAGATACAACAATTACACATCTGAACACTTGTGAAGTTCATAATATACAACACTTACACATCTGAACATTTGTGAAGTTCGTCGTATTTACAACATGTATTATATAAGCTCATTCAGCTGGGAATCTTTCCGTTTTTCAAGATATGTTGTCTGTCATCGAACGAGAGACCGAATAAAAGTGTACCGACAATTGATCTTTTCTCCCAGTTATTTAAGAGTGATTGCAGTTCTTGTGCTTTAAATCATTGAGAGTTTAGAAAACGAATCTACAAACAGTTGAACGGACGAACGGACGTTAGTGCTTAGTGGAAAGTAAGAATAAGAATGAATGAACGAATGAACGAATAAATGAATTTAGAAGAACAAGATAAATAGGAAAATTATGAATTTAATGATCCACGTAACAATTTGTCATGGACAACGGCACTACGATCCATTTTAATACAATATTAGCTGTGCACTCTTGTTCACGTTCTCAGTTCACGGTGTCCTTGGATCTTATTGTTTGTCTGGTAATAGTTTCATTGACTAAATAGAGAATTGGTCATTATCTTTAGACCCAAAATTCATAAGTTCCGATGCTTTTCAAAACCCATAACTTCTTTTTAGGCATCATGGGACTGAGGACTGCTTTCAAGATTTGTTTACCTCCGATATTGAAAAGCTAAGAACGTGGAAACTACGTACCTCCAAAACTGAAGATTTTACAACAGAATGGCTCCAATAAATATTGGAAATTTTATGCTTTGCACAAACACATGTTAAAATATTCTTTTTTCCTTTAAATTTTCAGACTAAACCTAGCTAGTCATGAAAATAAACAAAGTCGTTTGTAACTAATTTGTTACTCTTAAGATACTCAAGTGACCTCAGAGTTGGTTAGCGTAGGAATAATATCCAAAATTGGATAATAAATCACCGGATGAACTCGGGTCACAATTTTTACTTCTGAGTCGGTACCCACGAATGTAGTTCCAGTCTATTTTTAGAGTATTTTTCGTCTCTCATTTTAGTGATGTTACATGAGTTAGATTTAGACACTGTTGTTATTGATTTATCAGGAAATTGTTTATTCCTTAGAATATGAGCATTATGGTGTGGATGTTTGTAATTGGGCGATAGTGCACAATGTGTAATGAGGCATTGTTGCTGGTTCGGATGTGAAATCTGTGACTCACTTGGTGTTGTTTTGTTGACACTGGTCTGTCAAAACAAATGCTTTGTAACCTATCACAATTATTTCGCCTTGGGTTCATCTTTGACGATTTGTTATATTAACATGTGATTTATAAAAATTGGACATACTGGAAGGTCCAGGACTGACAGACAAAAACAGGAACTATACAGGACAAATAATTGCGATTTGAGTCCAGATAGCAGAGGTGCTTACTTAGCGACGATGGTGCATCGTCAGTGGTAAGCTTAAACTCTTCATTTTGTTATTAGAGTTTATCGGTAAAATAAACTTCTACTCAGAACTGACCTACGTCATTACTGATCTACATTCTCTTACTGGAGTTTATCGATGTAATTAACTTCCACTCGCAGCTGATCTACTACATAACTCATCTATATTCTCTTACTGGAGCTTATCGAAACAATTAACTTTATCGATGAAATTAACTTTATCGATACAATTAACTCTATCGATACAATTAACTTTATCGATACACTACACTCCCACTTTGAACTGATCTACTTCATCATGAACATGACCTTACAGAAATTAACATAAGAGTACTCACGAGCGGCTAAAGTACATATTTCGTACGACACATTATTTGATGACGTGAATTAACACTTTTCGGTGGCGGATAGTCCAGTTTCTTTTTAATGTAAATTTTATCTGAGTACGGATTTGTCCTTACCTTTGAAGCAGGCGTATTGATGCACAGGAATAATTAACTCCGCCTTCATTGAGTTTTAATGGGTGCAGCGTTGTCTGAGAGAACGGTCATTTTTGAGGACAAATTCTGTTTCCTGATTTTACATATGATTTGGTACACATTTTGACTTCACATTGGGACGTCATTTATATCATCAAAATTGCAGCTGTGTTCCGGACTGGAACATCGCTCGGCCATTTCCGTTCGGTAGAAAAATAACATCCGAAATAGTTGTGGGAGTATTCATCAATTTGATGGGATTGATGATTCGCCCCAGGCGGAGTGCACCACATATGTTAGGTCAGAAAAGGTCGGCAATGTTCTAATTTTTACCTTATCTCATATTGTGCCACGTGTTCATTTGTAGTTCAGAATATATGTTTCCATGGCGGCAAATTGCATCCGACGTTTCTTTCTTGACTTGAGAGAAAAGGCCGTGAACGTTTCGATTCTGTTTCCGTTTTCACTTTTGGTAAAGGTTGGTTTCACAATAAAAAACATTACATCGACCGTGAAATAAATAGAGACAGTATGATGCACGTGCACAGGCAGAAAGAACAATGATTAACAAAAAGGGATAATCCATCTCTACCTCTTTCAGTTATCTTAATGGCTATTCCGACGTGTAACTTGACCGGCAGAACAAAAAAGATCGATCAGATTTTTTTATTTTTTTTCACAGAGAAGTCAGTTGTTCCAGCAGCACAAGGAATGCAAACACTGCTACACGCACTCTCAAGGATCAAAAGATGTTGTTAATTGTAAAAAAGATTTAGTGATATTTATCACCATTCGTCTTGTGTCATCATGTATGTCTACACCGTGCTGACTTTGTAACTTTAATTTTAACACTACGATTAGTCCCATACGTATATATTGAGACATTGGATGGAAACATTACTCTATCATAGTTCATATAAAGAAAAGAATAGTTGAAACCTTTAAGGTTGAAAACTCGTGCGCCCAATGCAGAAAACGTTCTGGGAATACGAGACTAGCTACCAGTATGGCTACATGCTACTTCAATTGGGAGCTTTATTGTCCGATGCTGCCTTTCTTTTAGGAATAAAAATGAATCTCTTCGACCTCCTGCCTCAGCCCTTAAAACGTGACACCAGCAAACAGATTTCAAATCGCCAGATAGCTTTCAAACAAAACTGACAAAATCTTAAAACAACCCTTTCTTAGTCACCAGCCAAACTGGTAAGTTGAAAAGAACGGGATTATATTTATAATGTTTCTCTTTAATTCCCATATAGTGTTAACCTCCATAAAGGAATACATGTGCACTCAATTTTGGCCAAGTACCGATAGTTAGGGACAGACTAATAATATTTCGACAAAGACATTGTTTTCTTCCTTTATCTCAAATAAACAAAATCAAACGAAATATGACGGATTTATTTATTTTTTTTTTTTTTGCAAATTAGAGCAGGTTTACCTCTTTCAAGCTATCTGAGGGTCATATTTTGTTCCCAAAACATGGAGCCATTGGAAAAGTAAATGGTATGCGCTTTATATTACTGATTACTTCAGCAACATGATAATGGATGTTGAATTTTAAAGTAATTTTAACACTTTAAGTCATAGCTACGATGTCTGCAGTGTGGTAGTTTACGGTGATGTCTAGCACTGGGGCATCATGCCGCAGACATATAGCATCATGTCCCACCCAGTCACATTATCCTGACACCAGGCCGACCAGTCCTAACACTAATCCCTTAATGCCAAGCGCCAAGCGAGGTAGCTTCAGGTACATTTTTATAAGTCTTTGGTATAACTCAGCCGTGGTTCGAACCCGCTATCTCCCGCATCCGAGGAGGACGCTCTAGCCACTTAGGCCACCGGAGCGGTGATAATAATGATTATCATAGCAAAATCACATAGTAACTGGGTTGTGCCGGTTACTCTGTCGATTCGTCCTTTCGCAACGTCGTGGTCATGTTTACTTTCTGCTATATTGATCGCTGACTTGTACCTCTGGGGGGTACGCAAATGTAACGCGATACCGTCACGACATCTTTTCCTAAACCGGCCTTTGAACGTTCCGAATTCCTGAGACTGGTATTTTGCTGATCTTAGTCCTATTTTACAACAGACAGATAGCCAGTCATAGACAAAATGCAAGCACCTTTCTTCGATGATATATCCATTAAACAAAAAGTATTCTTGAACTCCTAATGGTTTGTACAATTTAGGTGACGGTAAATGAGCCATTGTTTTGTTACAAGTTCAGTCCTTTCATTAAAATTCCTGATGTATCAGATCAATAGATCATTTTTTTCTTCTAAAATGTGAGCTTTTTATTTGTTATTTTTCAGCTCATTATTTTAGTGTGGGACACAATCATTCGCAAACAATTTTCTAAGCTTTCGAGAAAGTTTCATTCCACTGATACACGTGTTTTCCAGGGATCATTATCAAACTTTCAGTGATATTCGGATACTTTCTGTACTTTTTATACTTAAAGTCTCCAAATTTATTTCTTGAAATTCCTATAAAAATCAAATTGTCTTCGCAATCAGTGTTGTGGTTTCCATGGAAAGTCGAATAGTGATATCAAAGCTCTTCGTCCAGCTGAAGATCACCAGTTAAAATATACAAAATTCTTCGTCAATGTATATCTAACATAATTAAATTTAATTAAAGAAATAGGATGCACGTAACTAATCGTCTTGGACAACAGTAGCATCCAATGGGTTCCCACTGTAACATAATATTTGCAGATACCTTTAGTTCCCAATGACTTTACTGTTTGTGTCGTCTTTCGTTAATGCACTCAGTAGAGAATGGCGGTCATCATCGTTAGAAACGTCCTTGATGAACTTTAAACTTAAATTCTCTTACTGAAGTTGATTGGTCCCTGTATGCATGAACCTTATCCAATCAGAGCTTAACCTAACAACATTCACGACTGGGCGAAAGTACTCAGCTACGTAGAACACACTATTCGATGACGAAAATTAAGGTCAAGGCTAAACTTAGACGTATAAGTCCGACACACCTTTTCAGTCGCTGATATTTCAGTTCCTTGTATCTTTAACTTCTCTTTCGGGATAAATTGTACACGAATACAGTTATATCAGCCTGAATCAGGTATGTTTCGTGGCAGCATTATGCAAACAAATGGTTCAGGTTCTGACTTCCAGTTCGGTTGCCTACTTATAGTAATGCTCTGATATATATTTTGACTTCACTTGGTGACGTCACGTCTCGTCATTAAGAATGTTTCCGTGGCCCTTGGCGCTTCTGAAAACGGTCAGTATAGCAATGAAAAGAACATCACCCATTCGTGAAATAGCGACAGCAAGTTATACGTGAACAGGAAGACATAATATTGATTAACAACAGGTCTAATCCATCACAACCTCTTTCAATTACCTGAATGGTTATAAAGACGTGTAATGGATGGACGGACTAAAAAGATCAAAACAAATGTACAGGTCTGTTATAAATATCAAAGTTAGTCAAAAACCTTAGTGGCATAAAAAATGCAAATATTGATAGACGTTCTCGATTCAGGCTTCAGTGCTGCCGATCAAGAAGTGTTGTCAACTGTAACATTGTTGATGAATCTATTTCACCCTCAGTCTGGTGTTACCATATGTGCGTGCGCGCGCGCGCGCGCGCGTGTGTGTGTGTGTGTGTGTGTGTGTGTGATTTGGATATTTAACGTAACTTTAACAATTTTTTCAGTCATATTGCTACGATGTCTGCAGTGTGGCAATTTATAGTGATGTCTATCACTGGGGCATAATGCCGCAGACATGTAGCATGCTAGTAGTAAAGCAATATAAGTTTTCCATCTCAGAGACCTCCTTCCCCCTCCAAAACCCTTCTATGTTGACATTTTCTTCAGCAGCCTTTTCTAGCTCAAAATGATGAAGGCTTTTCTGACAAAATATGTTTTGTCGGGGTAAGGGGGTCTCTGATCTAGAAAACTTATATTCCTTTACTACTATTAATAAATGTTAGATAAAATTTGTCTCCGTGTTCATTCTGCAAGTGGATTTGTACGTGAGCAGGTAAGCGAAACATTTGTCTGAGATTATTTTATTTCTAAAGTTTAGACAAAAGTTTATACCCTATCATCATATTTTGTTTGATAATTATTTTCGTACTTGCTAACTCTCATTGGCAGAATATCTGTTAACATACTGTCAATAATACGGAACTGTCGTATTAAATCGTCCATATCATATTTTACACCTAGCAAATAAGATCTTATCTGATCAAGTAATTTTTTGTTAGTGATACTTGCTGTTTTACAAGCATTTTTTTTTGTTCTCAAGTCGAGGCTCAATTTTTTTACACGCCGTTGAAAGAGAAACACCAACACCCTATATTATTAATATAAACGGATTTAATGATGCTTCACTTGAAATTATACCAGAGCTTGTCATCAGCAGTGGCAAATGATATTACTCGAAGTATTCTACTGTAATACTTGTAACATTGTTTTACACACCAAAGGTTTTTATGATAATATCTGTAATATTGCATTAGAGCGTAAACATCTTGTTTTGGAATTTCTTCTCAAATATGATTGAAATCGATGATCTGTTTTTGTCATTATACAATATTTGCTTACAGTATTATGTAGTATTAAAAACTCTAGCACCAACAATCGAATCAAGAAACTCAAGGAACTAATTATTGTTAGGATCAGCTATAAAATCTCTGTACTTGTCATAAACATCTGACGAAGTATCCTTATATCGTTCATCTGTCAATACCTCATCTTTCTTTAACCAACTGTAGGAATCAAACGTGTTTTCTACTTCACGTTCATAAAAATCTGTTTCATTCACCAAATTACCGTATTCTCTCTCTGTTTCATCAATAAACCCAAGTACCAAGCTTATTTGATTCAAAGTAAAATTTTTGAGGACAAGATAATGTCTGATAATTGCATATGCGACTACGAAATTTATCAGCATTAATTTTTGGAGTGATTTTCGTCCAAGAAAGGTAATTTGAGCAAAAGTATTTACTCTAAGCCATAATTTTTTGTATTGTTTTGTGAACATTTTCTCGACTTCATTGTAATAATTTCGCAATGATAATTGTCTAGAGCGTTGGAGCGATGGAAGTGGAACATCATGTTCTTCACCTGTGTCGTAATAAGAACCAATCCCTACACCAAATGTTGTTTGATTGACTTCCTCAAAAAAAACTTTTCTCGCTCATCGTCGCTGAGATTACTAATTTCATTGTCAAAATCTTTGATTATCGCTAGAGATCTGTGAACAATAATCGGATCAAATTCTGGGGTTATTTCACGCATCATTGGTAGAAATGCGTTTGAGTATGCTTTTATAATTAACTCCGTATCCGGCGTCATTCTAACAACTTTAACTAGGGTTTCCTTGTCATGGTAGTACATGCCGAGATGTTTAAAAAATTTTCGTTTTGAAAAACTATTGTATAACTTCCTGTTCCTTTTGATTCCTATTATCGTATATTCCGCTAGTTTGTCGCGGTCATCATGGATATTGTTTACTCGTTCTTTTAAATCTACTCTTTCACCATAAGCTCGTTTTTTATTAAGTTTGATTTTATAATCAAATCTAGATTTTCAAAATTAAGCTTGAGCAACATTTTTTCTAGCAGGATTTCAATTTGTTTATGTTCTTCTATACAATCATCAGGGTGACAGTATCTACTTATAATATCAAAGTCTCTTATTGCTTTAAGTAGTTGTGGTCCTCGCATAGGCATAACGAGAATAAAATTTTTTTCTTCTTCTGACAATGGAGAGTATATCTTTGGAATTGAAAAATTTTTTCCTAGTATTTATCACACGTGCTGATAGCGATTTGTCCTCAACATCTATTTGGGGGGTTAAAAATATTATCATAAAATTCTCTCGCAATGAATGTGAGTATTAGTGACATTTATTTTACAACGTTAGATTAAATCTGATCATCAAGTGTGTATATTTGAAATGTTGTCAGTCCTGGAAACGGATGTTCAGCAGCGATAACATAAACTCGGAAAATATACAAGTACTTGTTGACAGTATTCGCAGTTGGAATCGTAAAATATTGTGTTGTTGAAATATAAGTGTCTGTTGTATTATATAATATTACCCAGTCGATATCATTGTTTGATCCATCCAATTGCCAATTATAAATTCGACTAGCACTGGAGTTTAATCGACCTCGCAACTGAAATTGCCAAATAGCAACGTCAATGGGACATTTAATTTTAATCCAAAAGTTTTCAACTTCTCCGTTAGTAGTCCATTCTTGTCTATCAGAGAAAGCATAATGAGGGTAATTTTCAGGATAATATGATGATGCACTTACCTCAAACCCAACTCGGTTATCAGTTGCCTTAAAAAGTGTTGGAATATACCCAACATTGTTTTTGGTTCGTTTTATACCACCACCAGACACACTGTCAACGTACGCTTTCTTCATTAGATCATTATGGTTAACTGTAACATATGTTGTTGTTATTTTTTGTCTCTCATATTTATCTTACCTGATATTGGTCCACCGGATCGTTTAAAATACGGGGTGAGTTCTTCTTTTAACTGAGCGTAACTAATAACATCAGTCTCATTAGCAGGTGTTAGTGAAGTTGTTGGTAATCCAGTTATTTTTGAGTTATTGCTCATTACAAGGTTATCTCTCATTGTGTCGCCGGCATTGTTAAGTTTATTATCGTCGACGGATTTTAGGTACGCATAACTTGCAGCTTGTGTATTATCAACATTTGCTGGTGGATACTCGGTTTCCAACCCAATAATTTTTTTACTTGACATGTTAATATTATCTGTAACAGTCCCACCGGTTTTATCAAGCTTGTTATCATCAACATATTTCAACTGTAAATAACTTACCGCTTGGATTTGATTTAAGTTTCTTAGCGGATACGCTGTTTCTAAATTTATTATTTTTTTCCTGACATGTCCAAGTTACCGCTTAAAGTTCCTCCTGTCAGTGATAGTTTGTTACCGTCAACAGATTTTAGTTGTGCATAACTAACAGCTTGTGTATCAACAACTTTTATTGGCGGATAATTTGTTTCTAAACCTAGAACTCGTTGATTTAACATAAATAAGTTGCCTGTCATTGTGTCGCCGGTTTTTTTTTGACCAGTTATGACGTATCGGTTATTGTTGGTTCGTCAGCGGAGAAAGATCCTGTAAGTGCTGTTCCAAACTTTGTGTAATAGGCCATATTATGTAAATTATATAACATAAAATTGTATAACAACAATGGCGAAGTCATCGATATTAAATTTTGATACCGAACGATTAACCAAACATAAACACAATTACGAACTTCCAGATTGTCATTATCTTATTGTTGGTCGTACATGTTCTGATAAAACAAATCTTTTGCTAAATCTCTTACTCAACGATAACTTTAACTACGATAAGGTATATATTTACACAATTAATCTGCAACAAGACAAATACGAGTTATTACGCGAATACAACAATAAACTTCGCGATAAGCTTGACGCTGATGATGATATATTTTTAATAAAACAACCAGAGAAATTATCCCCGTCAACGAAGTTGATTCGTCCGAGCATAAAATAATTGTATTTGACGATATTCCGCTAAATAAGAGGAGATGAATAAGATTAAGTCGTATTTTTCATTATCGCGTAACGAAAAATTTAATTCGATTTATCTCGCGCAAGGTTTTTATAACGTTGACGGATTTATCAGGAGAAATACGGGATGTTTTATATTATTTCCTGGACTTGATAATGTTGATGTGAGAAATATTGCAAACGAGCAATGTGGTGAAGTAACGAAAGATAAATTTATTGAATTATATCATCATTCGACCAAAGACAAATACAATTTTATTTTATTTGATAAACTAGCGCGTGATCCGGATAAAATGTTTCGTTGTTGTATTGACAAGTATATATAACAAATGTTATATCGCATATAAAAATAAATAATGGATTATCATCAAGAAAATAAATTACTTAAAAAAACTTGCATCTCAAGTTGATTTTAAGAAAAGGGTGGAAGAAGCCCGTCTGGGACAAGTTCAAGCAGAAGAAACAGCCGATAAATTTTTAAACCTGTTACCGATGCAGTACTTGGCAAACAACCAGAAATATATGCGTTATCTCCAGAAGAACTAGAAAAAATTTAAAGTAAAAGGTTTGTTAGGTTTATTGTGAGAAAGATCGAAGAAGAAACTAAAAAAAAAAAATTGTAGAGGAACTTGTTAGAAATATTGCTGATCCTGTTGCACGATAGGCTGAATTTGACAGATTAATAAATAAACTTCTTGCGTTCCAACATGCTATTGCAAGATTAACAGTTAATCCAGCTGAGTTAAGAAGGTTGATACAAAATTTTTCAGGGCAAACTGAAGAATTAGCTGAGCAACAAAAAATGATGACTGAATCTATTGCAGAAATAATGCCACTCAAGAAACAGATGATATTTTTCAGAAAAAATGCACATGAAAAAATATCGGATGAGGAATACAATAATTTTTTAGAAAATATTCGAAAATGGCCAGAGGAAAAATTAAAACATTTAATAAAAAAAATTAGAAGAAATTTCTACATCTAGTATAGAAACCGATAGAAGAGTAGGAGAAGCTAAAACAGAAGGAGAAATGTTGGCGATGGTGGATACTATAAGAGAAGGAATTATTGCTGATGTTTTACATACGACAGCAGAACAGTACAGAACCAGAGATAAAGATTATGATACAGGTTGGAATTTTAAAAGACTATTTAATAATACGAAAGAAAACAAGATTTAAAAAAATACCAGAGGAAACCACTGGAACAGGTGTTAAAGTTTTTACATCAAACGCCGAACCGGTTGGCCGACCTATCTTATTAATATCATCAAAAGAAGCAGGTAATACAGGTACTGAAATCAACGGTGAGATCATGGATATTTTAGATAATCTTAGATCGAGTGGATTACTAACAACAGACGAGTATGAAATTTTACATGGCGATCTTATATAAATGTCAACAACACTATTACTTGACTCGTCACAAACAACGAGTGATAGCGCAAACTTTTCTGTCCACTATGATCGCCAATAATACTGGATTGCGGTAGCCAGTACGAAATTGGATTAATTTCCCCCACAATATGGCATTCCATAGCAAATGTAAAAACAAACGTCAGTGACGACTTACATTTAATTCTGGTGCTTGGGTATCAGTCAAAATACCACAGGGATCATATAATGTAACTGATCTCAACAAAACAATAAGAGAGTCGATAACAAAATACACTGCCGCAGACAATTTTGAATTAACCCCAAATTATAATATGCTACGAGCCAGAATCACATTAAAAAATAATTTGATCATCGATTTTTCACCAGCGACTAGCATCGCATCGTTGCTAGGATGAAATCGTCAACAGTATGGCAGTGTTACAGAACAAAGTATATCGTATGATGGAGATCTTCCAGTTAACATAACAGAAGTAAATACATAATTAATCAATTCCTCTATTGCACAAGGATCTTACTCAGCCAAGGGAAGTCAAGGTCAAACAATCTGTAGTTTTTCGCCAGATGTTCCGCCAGGTTAACTGATGAAAATTACTCTTCGACAAGAAATATACTATCCGATTACTCCTGAAAATCAAATAACCAACATAAGTATGCAACTAACAGTTCAATCAGGACGACAAATAGATCTTAACAATGAAATTGTCATGTATTATTTACAATTACTCAACGTATAGCTCGAAGAAATTTTGTAAACTTAATTTAATAACAACGATGAGACAAAAAAAAGTTTATCGAAGAACTATTGTAGATGGATTTTTGGAAATATATTTACAAAGGTGATCGAGAATATCCCAGGAATTGCACGTAAAGTAGCACCAATTGCTCTTGATGCTAGCAAAGCTTTTGCGACGGGGGCAGGTAGTGCAGCAGACGGTGCTGATGGACAAAAATTAATTAAGGGGGCAACACCTAAGGTGTCGGAAATAAAACGACCAATATCAGATAATGCACCAACAGCGGAAGCAGAACGAGCTATGATAGCTACAACAAAAAAATTACAAATTACTGTCGCCAAACGGTGAGGAGGTGGTATGTAAGCTAGTAAACAAAACAAGACGAAAATGAGATTTGCCTCAGATTTAGCAATTTTGTGTAACGATTATAAAATAAAAAAATGTCAGTTAAAAATTATCTTGATTTTGGTGAGGAATATGATACTGACAATACAGCAACAGAATTCGAGTATATTGAATACCTCGACGAGAACTCAAACGAACCAAATAAAGCTGGTCCAAGAAAATTTAACACAAGAGACGAAGATGTGTTCTTGCTGCCTCACAAGGCTATGCTAGAATTTCGTGGTAGGATATTAACAGCAGCTGATGGTGATATTGTAACTGGCGCAGAAATTGCGCTAGTAAATAATGGCTGGAGTTTGTTTAATGGTGCACGATATCAACTAGAAAATCAAACAGTTGAGGATATTAATGATTGGTTACCGGTTGCAAGCACAATATTAAATAATGTTTCTTTTAGCGAAGATTATTCGAGATCAATTGCAACAAATATGATGTGGTTCAAAGATACAGGAGAAGGACAAGCTGTTGGAAGTGAGTTTATTTTAGGCGGTGTTTTTGCACACGGCGCTGACGCTGCCGCAGATGCTGTGACAGTTAGAAACTTTCTTATAGCGAATGCTGGAAGCCTTGGAATAGCCGCACCAGCTGCAGCTGCGAACGCAGACTCCACAAGAAATTCGTTGACAGAAGCATGAAACAACTTTGGTATAACACCACCAGGTGCAGGTGATAATGGAGAAGTTATGTTATACGATTATTCGGATTGGTGGAGCGAATGCAAAATTTGTAATTACGAAATTAGCGCTGTGGATGCCTCGAATTGTTCCGTCGGTGGCTAGGTTAGCAGAACTTAACACAACGTTAGAGGCTTTTACAAAAAAGACTTATTTTCTTCAGCATGAAATATATCAAATAAGTGTTCCTAACGCAATCGATTACACATGGCGCATTAGGTGGCGCTCTACAGTTTCGTATTTTGCATAGGGTTAAAATTTTAAAGAAAAAGTATTTCCCCGGGTTTCCTCACTAGTTATACTGGCTATTTAAAAAAGACCTTGTATATCTTAGGTCTTGTTCAAAGAACCTTTAATTCCCTTTCTTTTGGTGTATGATTGATAGCTGTAATATGGGTTATAGGGTATACAGCTTGGCCTTACTCCAGATGAGCACCTTTCAAAAGTGCTAGCTCCACTTGGTCATTTTTTTCACTTCTTGAACTTCAGAGGTAAATTGTTAAAAAAAGAGCCGATAACTTTTTTTACATTTTATATATTTGGTAATTCATTCATTGCACTTGCAGAAGCTGGTATTGTCTAGTCTGGCAAAATTCATTTTCCCTATTTTAATTGGTGCTAAGTATAGTGTACTTTAGACAAATTCAGGCTGATTTTTGGAATACAAGGGAGCAGTCATTTTAGTTAGCAGTGTACTAAGATCATTTACAATTTCCAAAAGTACAATACCCAAAAAAATTTCAGCCACATTACATCAAAGTAGCATAGAGGTATGCCAACATTCTCTCCACTGTGTATGTTTTAAATGCAAACAACTTCACCATACATACGTCACTCTCTCAAAAGTACATAATAACTGGTGAGCGCCCCCTTACAGCTGCTTCAAGCGAACAATTACCAAGGCATGTATTCGTTGTCTTTCAGCAAACAGCACGATTTGGTAGCCAACTACAAAATAACGCCGTTTTCGATAACGCTGACGTCAGGAGAATATTTATCAGAATAAACTCTAAACAATGCCCAGAACGAGCGATCGAATGTAATTTTATGGCAGGCGATGCAAAAAATGTTACTAGAGCGTATATGTACCTGATGGAAGCGATGCAAAAATATCAGGAGGCTCACAGCGGATCACAGATTAACATTGAAGAATTTCGTACTCTTTATCCGATCTTTTTCTTTGACGTATCAAAACACTCCTATCGAATGATTAATTCAACCGCAGAAATAGAAGTAACTGGGACGCTTGGAGGAGTTTCAGGGGCTCCTTTAAACGTATTTGCGCTTGTGTCTAGCGATCGATTCTTGACGATTGACTCAATCAAAGGTAGAATGACTGTCCATGTTTAATCTAACAACCTTGATATAATCAAGGAAAATGAAAACGGAATACACAACCAGAGAAATATACCTTACGCCCGGTCAAATTAAAAAATTATCAGCGGCGGTTGCTAAACGTAATTCTGTCTCCGTAATGATATTCCCAAAGACGGGTGCGTCTGCAGTAAAAGTAATGTTAACTCAAAACCAAATCAATAGGCTAGATCAGGGAAAACCTTCATCCTTAGGTTATCTGTTGCACAGGTAAACTTTATGGCAAAACACGGCGGATTTTTTGGACCAGCACTTTCTGTAATTTTACCAAAGATTCTTCCGGTATTAGGAACACTGGGACTAGCAGCAGCGTCAGGGGAAGTATCTGGAGCAACTAAAAATGCGGTATCCGGCAATGGAATCAAATTTTATATAACAATAAATAATATAATGCCAGCTAAAAAGAAATCGCCAGCGACAAAATCGCCAGCGAAGAAATCGCCAGCAACAAAATCTAAAAAAAAAAAAAGAAGTCACCAGCGAAAAAATCGCCAAGAAAAACAAAACAAGGAGGAATGATTCCTCTCGCTCCGCTGCTGGCGGGGTTAGCAGGCAGTCTAATTCCAAACCTGCTAGGGATAGGGCGTGGAATGACTCTACCAGGCACCAGACGTGGTTGACGTCACCGCCGTTGAGTAATTTCGAAATTATGTCGAGATTAAATGACATTGTCGGATTTCGTGGAGTATATTCCAAAGACGAATTAGATAATGTACCAGCAGGTGGTTCGTGTGTTGTAAACATACAAAACTTTGATGATGGATCCGGCACTCATTGGGCTGCAGTCCATAGCAATAATTATTTTGATTCGTTCGGACTTCCTCCGAGTGATCTTATAAAAAAATATATTTTTAAAAAGTTTAAAAAACTAAATTACTCGTCTAATCAACTACAGCCGGTTGGAACATCAGCTTGTGGATATTATTGTATTATGTTTATCCGACAGATGTCCCAGCCTAAATTTAATTTTTTAAAATTTATTTTACAGTTTGACAATCAACGTTCTCACGGTAATGATGAGATTGCAATTAATTTTATCTAAATTAAGGAATATGTCAACATACTGTCTCAAATGTAAAACTAAAACAGCGAATACCGACGAGACAACTGAAAAAAAACAAAAACAAAAAAATAACAGGATAATGTTAAAAAGCATTTGCGCTGTTTGCGGTAGAAAAAAAAGTATGTTTTTAAAGACATTATTCGGAGCTGGAATGTGCCCTGAGAATGTCAGAGAGGTTATTTTAGTAGATGATTAATTGACGAAGGTAAATATTTTTGTCGACGATTAAAAAATAAAATGAAATGTAATTGTAATTGTGATAAAGATCTTTGTATAGAACAAGATAAAATTGTTACATACTGTCAATCATGCAATGGACGTGAGGTAATTGGCAGCGGCATTGACATCCACAAATTTATTGGAAAATTACCAAGACCAAGGACTGGATGGACATTGCCTGGCCATAAATATACTGGGACGTACAATCCACTACACGAACGACTTGACGAAAACGATAATCCATTACCAGGAAAAGAACCATTCAATGGTGTTGATGCAATAGCAATGCGTCATGATATTTGTTATCGTGATATAGAGCGTCCTGACAACACTCTATCAAAATCAGACTGTGATAAGGGAATGCTAGACGAACTTAAAGATATGAAACCTGCAATTATACGAGAACGATTTGATAGAAGGTTAGTTCAAACAATGATAGAAACAAAATATAAGTTAGGTCTTGGAAAAGAATTGTATGATGATCTGGCATCAGAGCTACATAAACCTAAAAAAAAAATTTCCAAGACGTAAGGTTGTCGCAAATGCCGTTGACGATATCTGGGCGATAGATTTAGTTGATGTGTCAGGCCTCGGTAAGTTTAATGATAACAAAAAGTATCTTTTTAACGTCATAGATGTTTTTAGTAAATACGCGTTTAGTGTACCCGCTCAGATAAAACAGGAACATCGATAAATGATGCACTAAAACAAATAATAACAAGTACAGAAAGAAGACCGAATAAGGTCTGGACTGATCACGGAGCGGAGTTTTTTAATAAAAAATGTGAGCAATTTTTGGAACAAAATAACATTAAAAAAATGAGGAAAAAGCGTTGTCGTTGAAAGATTTAATCGTACACTAAACGAGCTGATACATAAACATTTGACAGCTAAAAACACAAACAGATATATTGATGTTCTTTCACAAATTATTAACAAATATAATAACACGAAACACAGATCAATAAAAATGTCACCAAATGACGCAATTTAAAATCCGATTCTTGCAAATGAAAACATATACCGCAGACATAAATTTAAAGTTGGTGATCGAGCTAGAATTTCTTTGACAAAAAAAAAGTATTTGAGAAAGGATTTACCCCAAACTGGTGCGAAGAAGTATTTGTTGTTGATAAAGTTTTACTGACAATACCTGTCACACATGCGCTGAAGGATTTATTGTGTGAGCCAATAACCGGTAGTTTTTACGAGCAGGAACTGCAGAAAACTGAGCAACATATATTTGTTATTGAAAAAGTTATCAGAAAAAAGGGTAATAAAAGCCTTGTCAAGTGGCGCGGGTACAGCGATAAATTTAACAGCTGGGTTCCAACTCGGTCGATAAAATAATATTGTTATAAATTTCCTCGTACTTACGCTTGACAGATTTACAATTTACTGGTTTACATAACGATATTACATATTGTCTGCGATCGTCAGAGATCATCATTAGATTAAAAATCTTGACAAATATAAAGTCGCATTTTATATTTTTTCTGTCGGCCTGGAATTTTAATGTTTAAAAAGGGTTTTATCAGCCGCCAAAAAGACTGATTTGCATATACTGAAAAATTAAATTTCGAGATTTTCTTTGTGATATGATATTTAACATGATATCGTCCAGTTGTCGGTCTGCTGTAATTTTTTTTATCAACCATGCCAACAATTTCGTCTTGTTCGTTGTCATTGTTAAGTAGAATATCGTCGTCTGTATAACCAACAGAGTTGTGTTTATCGCTAAAGACAGCATCGTCTGCTGTAAAATCGTCTGCTGTAAAATTAGCATCCGCGATTATATCAGCAAGTCGTTCATCAAGTTCATATTATAATACATTTTTATCTAATTTATTAATTATAAATGACTAACGAGCTAAAATATCATCAAAAAGTTGATATATTAAATTACACAGAATTAGCCAAATCAGTGCGAAAATGTTTGTCGGGATATAGTTCTTATTCTGTCAACGTTAATGTGATGCAAGTTGATTCTAATAAAATTCTGCTAACAGCGGCAGAAAAAAACAAACTTAATGATAGCGCAGTAATGACGCTAAAATTTAACAAGGATGATGTTTTAATGTTTGCTCATAATTGCTTAACTAAAAACGAGCTGGAAAATATAATTAATGGTCGTATTTGAAGATAATTCTGTCAAATGTTGACATTGATGATGCTGATTTTGTTATGCCATCTGCGACATATTTTATTGTTGCCGAATGAATTTTAAAATGTTTTTCTACAGCTGTTATGGAAGGATATTCTAGTTCCTCACCTGTACTAATGTTATATGATATTATAGGTTTAGCAGAACATTTGAAATTAATACCACCTCCTCGTCCTCGTCTGCTATTTTCTTTAGGCGTGACAAGCTCGAGGTTTTCTAGACGATTATCTGTTTTAATACCGTTGACGTGGTCTACTACTAAACCATCGGGTATAGGTCCGTTAAACGTTTCGTAAACAAAACGATGTGATGAATAATTAACGTTATTTGTTAGTGTTCCTCTAATAGTTATTCTAAGATAACCGCTGTTGTTCATAAAATCAACAACTTTCTTCGTTTGGATATTTCGAATAATCCCGCGATCATTAGCCTCATATAAATCAAATACGGGATGAAGTTGAAATTCATCTGAAAAGACAAGTTTTTAATGTTATCATCATTTGTAGATCCATTTACTCTATAAACTCTTTGTCCAGCTGGTATGTCTCCGCAGAACAAGGTATAAATAAAATCTTTCCTAAACATTTCAACTCTCTCAGCATTATCATCTTTACCGCTGATCTTATAACCAGCTGGGGTTGATTTACCAAACGGTCTTCCGTATTTGACGTGAATCACTGAACCTAACATATTTCCCGCATACAAGTTGTACTTGGGATGGACATAATATTCTCCCTGTTCCTCTGCCTTCAGTCTTATGTAACTCAAATTTTGTATCATTATAATATAAGCATTTTTTATATCTCTAATTGATTTTTCAACTAGCGATATCAATTAAATATATAAAATGTTATACAACAATGCTGAAATTGCGAGATATAGTCAAAAAGAGCCTTATAGAAGAGCCTACAAAAATAGCTACCGCTTTTGCAGGATTTGATAACAGTTATAAATGTGATAATCAAAATATTTTCACAAATTTTAACTCTACAAATTTGTTTCATCTTCTGCATCCGACTGTAACGCGAGAACTTGTAGTACATAAAGTATCAAACTAACAGTACAGTATCATGTTATTTTATCAAAGTTACATGCACCTCAAAAAGATACAGAGATTGCTGAACCATATTTAACAACTAAATCACGAAAAATATTAGCTGGAACAAATATTTCCTCAGTTGCCGATGAAATACATCAGGAAATAAATAAAAAATTGGAAGAATTTACTGCATCAGGATCAGGTTGGAAATTTGAGGTGACCGAGGAAGTTTTATTTCACACAGCGAGATATAACATACTTCGCGGTAGTTCTTACGTTGGTCTCCCTCTAAAAATTAAAAACAAAAAATGTTGCATAAAAGTAAAAAAAAACTCTGATAACTAATGTTTCCAGTGGACTATTCTTTCTGCGATGTTTCCAGCAGAAAAAAATGCTGATCGCGTCGACAAGTATATTAGTCACGTATCAAAATTAAATTTTTGCGGAATTAACTTTCCAGTTCCAGAAAATCAAATGCCAAGTTTGAGGGACAAAGTGGTATTTCGGTTAATGTGTTTGGTCTTGACGAGAGTGAAAATGTTTATCCAAGGTATATTTCAGAAAAAGCTACACAAAACACAATAAACTTGCTGTTTTATAAAGGACATTACGCTTGGATAAAAAGACTTTAACGGTCTAGTTGGTTGACAATATAGCAAAGATAAAAATAAGACAAATTTTTGTTATCATTGTTTACAAGATTTTTCTAAACCTGGCCTTTTACAAGATCATCTCAAATACTGTATTAATGTTCAAAAAGTAACAATGCCAACAGAAAAAGAAAAATTATTAAAATTTAAAAATTATGATCATAAATTAAGTATTCCATTTGTTATTTAGGCCGACTTCGAATGTTTACTTGTTCCTGTGGCAGGCCCAGAAAATGATCCAAATAAATCAAGCACCAGAAAAATACAACATGTTCCCTGTGGAGCAGCTTATAAAGTAGTTTGTTGCACTAACGACAATTTTTCAAGTCCAGTAAATTTGTATAGGGGTAAAAATCCTGCCGTGTGGTTGCTAAAAAATTTAATAGATGATGTTAATAAAATTTTCAACAGATTATCTAAAACAGCCCAATAAAAATAACACCAAAACAACAAGTTGATTTTTCCGAGGCAGTTAATTGTCATATCTGCGAGAAACCTATGTCAGGCGATGAAGTGCGCGATCACTATCATCTAACCGGCCAATATCGTGGGGCCGCACATAATAATTGTAATTTGAAATTTCATTCGCCAGATTTTATTCCTGTCGTTTTACATAATTTTCGTGGTTATGATAGTCATATCATTGTCGAAGCATTTGGCGATGAGGAAATTAAATCTAAACTAAAATTAAATAATGTAATAAAATGAATTCCGAACAATTTTGAAAATATATATCAGTTACGCTCGGCAAATTACGTTTCATAGACAATCTGCAATTTATGGCGGCGCCGCTGGATGAGCTTGTAAAAGGTTGTAGCAGTTTTGGTAATCTACGAAGTTGCTTTGGTGGGGATTATGCCTACCTAACAAAAAAGGTGTCTTTGCGTACGAGTACCTCGACGACTGGAGCAGATTTGATGAAACTTCTCTTCCTGACAAAGATAAATTTTACTCGCAACTAAAAGGTGAAGTTGTATCCGACAACGAGTACAAATACGCACAAGAAACTTGGAACAAATTTGGTTGTAAAACATTTGGGGATCATCATGATTTATACTTGAAAACAGATGTGTTATTGTTAGCTGATGTTTTCGAAAATTTTCGTAAAGTTAGTCATGAAGATCATGGATTAGATCCGTGTTAGTATTATTCTGCGCCAGGATTGTCATGTGTTGCCCTGCTGAAAATGAGTAGGATAGAATTGGATCTCTTAACTGATGTTGATATGTTTAATTTTACTGAAAAAGGGATTCGCGGCGGAATTAGCGTTATAGCCAAAAAATATGCGGTAGCTAAAAATAAGTACTTAAAACACCCCGACAAAAAATTACCGTCAAATTATATTATTTATTTTGACACTAATAATTTATATGATTATGAAATGTCAGAGCCAATGCCGTGCAGTGGATTTCATTGGATAACTCAAGGTCAATTTCTTAAAGAAACTGAGAAAAATCTCCCCAGAAAAATCAATAATGATTTTTCCGATGCCAGTTATTTGGTTGAACTTGATCTCGATTATCCTAGTTCAATACATGATCTACATAATGACTATCCGTTTTGTGCAGAGTCAATGATGATCGATTACAGTTTATTATCGCCTGAACAACAGGCAATGACAACATCAAAAACTTCGATCGTTAATACGCTAGTCCCAAATTTACTTAGCAAACGGAATTACGTGATACATTACAAAAATTTAAAACAAGCAGTAGATGCTGGACTAGTCCTTAGGAAGGTCCATCGCGTGCTAAAACTTAATCAATCTCGTTGGATGGCAGATTATATTGATTTAAATACCAAATGTCGTGCTATTGCTAAGACCGACTTTGAGAAAAACTTTTTCAAGTTGATGAACAATTCAGTATTCGGTAAGACTATAGAAAATATCAGAAAGCGAGTAAACATGGAGCTAGTTAATGATGTAAATCGCAGAAATAAATTAGTTAACGATGACGGTTTTATTAGTATGAAAATATATAATGAAAATCTTGTTGCAATACAGCGACGAAAGACAAATTTAAAGTTAAATAAACCGATTTATGTTGGTGCAGCTGTACTTGATGTTTCAAAATGGCTAATGTACGACTTTCACTATAGTTTTACGAAGATAGTTTGGCCAGATTTGGAGTTGCTATTTACTGATACGGATTCACTTGTTTATAACATAAAATGTGAGGATGTTTATCAAGATATTTATAAAAATAAAAGTTTATTTGATTTATCGGATTATCCAGCAGATAGTGATTTTCATGATCCAACTAACAAGAAAGTCATCGGCAAGATGAAAGATGCATTATGTTTTGCCAGTTAAGGAATTTGTTGGACTAAGAAGTAAAATGTATGCTGTAATTTAGATGACAATGAACTGACAAAAAAAAGCAAAAGGTATTCCTCGCGGATACGTAGAAAAGTGTATGAAATTTGATGATTTTAAAGCAGCGCTAAACAATAATGTCGGCTTTATTAAAACAAATGTTATCAGAACAAATCATCACAAACTTGAATCAGATACAATTATAAAACGTGGACTAAGTAATTTTGACGACAAACGCTATTGCGAGGACGGAAATAATACATTTGCGTTTGGACACTATGCTAGTACCAGAGGTGATATATTCGATATCATCTTTAATTAATTTTGTCTAAACTTTAGAAATAATGTTCGAAAATTTAGCATTAGCCGATAGAGTTAGTAGCAAAGTTAAAAAAAAAAATGATGGTTAATGGCCAGCAATTATCATTTGAATTAAATGCTGAAATTTCAGGCATTTGTTTTAGTAAATTTGATAAAATGAAACTCTCACTTATTAAATCAAATAACAGCAAATATTTTGATTATCTTGAAAAGTTACGAGATTAGCTCACGTTAAAGTACAATAATCTTCATGATCCGATAAGTCGAGAAAAATATACCAAAATAAATATTGACTTAAACCGGTCGAAGGTTTTTGCAATAGGTTGTAAGTGTTTTATCAACAGGGTAGTAATGAGAGAGTTATATGAATGTCATCGAAAAGTAAGCGGAAAAGTTAAATTTTATTTATACAAGCACCATGATAATTATTTATGTTAGCTACTGTTGATGCTCTAGTGATAGTAAATGAACTTCTTTAAAAAAGATAACCCTGTCTGTCTTCCTTGTATTTTTACGGGAGATAACTCTGTCTGTCTTCCTTGTATTTTGACGGGAGATCCCTCGTACAGTAAATTCATAACATTAACCCTATGGTTAAAAGGAGAGAGTTTTCTTGCATTACGTTACCATTGTGATTTTTTTTTGTGTGTGTGTGTGTGTGTGTGTGTGTGTGTGTGTGTGTGTGTGTGTGTGTGTGTGAATCGGTATAATTTGTAACAGAAAATAATATTTTCTCCTTTAAACTGATAAATTTGATGTACATTATCTTGCGTTATATAGCTGTGCAAATTCCAGATAAGTTATTGACTTTCAGCTATGTACACTGTGAGAGCTGTTTCACAATAACATCGGGGAGATCTGTTTGCTTCATTTATATAGTCTTCCCTCATACAAAATACCTTGGATTGTATTTTATTCAACATATTTCTGAAACGTGTGTAAATTTTAGATGCATGTTGGATTTTTAATGTAGCTTTAACAATTTTTCAGTCTGTCTACAGTGAACATCATTACGTACTTCATAACAATTTCCAAAACGTATATTTGTAAGTAGAGTCCGTAGCGCAAGTGTTAGAGTGTTGAATTCTCGTACTCGAGGTCTTGAGTTCTATTCTCGTGACCGTGGGCACATTGCCGGCGGGGGCGTTATGATGCCAGATTTTTCTAGAACAGTGGGGGGGCTCTGCCCTAAGAAATTTCATGTACACTTCCCACCATGTTGAACAACGTTGTGGGTGCTGTTTTGCACTCACTCCGGGGTTTGATTGGGGGGGGGGGAGTGTACATAAAATTGAAAAACTTAGACAGCTCTCTGAATTCCTAATATTTCGTTTCGCACATTAGGGATTCGCCGGGGAGTGTGTCTATGAAAATTGGAGCCCCTCAAAAATAAACAGTAGGGTGATCTGAGCTCCTCGACCTTGTGACCTCATGCTATTTAATATGGTTAAAGAATGTACGAGGCCTGTGGACAAAGTTTAGGAACTATAAAAAAGAAACTGGACAAACTCATGTGGAATTTGCAAGAGAAAAAGAGCAATTATTTTATATGCCGTGCATGGCCAAGAAAGTTGGTCAAGATCATGAAAATCTCAGACAACTCGTATTAGTTGAAGATTTCAAGAATTGTGTCCATGATGACGTTAAGACTTACCCTAATGAGTACAAGGTCGAACATTAGATAATGCTGCTCGTACAGCTGACGAGCCTTCCTTAACTCATAGTTTCTTTTGTCAATAAGTCTTCCACTCAGCAGTCTTTTCGTAACAAAATTTCAGCCTAATACGTGCACATCCAAGTCTCAGTCAGGCACAACTTTTAGGAATCAAGTTTCTGATAAGATTGATTATAAATCCTTATAATTTCATAACTGAACTTGTTGCAAGAAGAAAGGCCACGTTATTTCTGATTGCTACATACTAAATAATAATTAGCAGAATAAAGACAGATCCATTCCAAATGCTCTTATTTATAAGAGGTGACGGATAGGGTCATGTATTGAAAGCAATACATTGTCGGGTCAGACTAACCACGTGTCTGATTTTATTATGGAGAAATATGAACCATTCATGTTGAAAGGTTCTATATCACTTATGGGTGATTCGGGCAATCATATCCCTATTAAAATACTAAGGGACACAGGAACTTCTCAGAGTAAGATCTATCAGATACTTTGCCTTTATCTGAGAAGTCTTCTTCTAATGAAAGCGTTATTATTCAGGGAGTAGAGTGCGGCTTTGTTAACACCAAGAGTATTCATTTGTTATTAGGCAATGACCAAGCTGGAGGTTATGTTATGATAAATCCACTTGTAACTGACAATCCTTGTTTGGATAAAAAATAAATTCGATATTATTATTAATGAAATCCCTGATTCATACCCAGCTTGTGCAGTTGCTAGAGCTATGACAAAAAGAGCGCCTGAAAATGATGTTGACCAGGAAAATATACCTTTAGCTGACACATTTATTGTTCAGTCATTTGATAAGGTCTTCCTTTTAGTCCTGGTATTGATCATTTAATAGGTGTTGGTCACAGTGGTCCTCTTTTTACTATTCATTCTCCTTATTCTAAATAATCTGGGTGACAAACGACAATCACTCGTTGTCGAACAGCAACAAAGATCCTGAAATCTCCTGCTTATTTCAGAGGGCTATTAGCGAAACTGAAACCACACAAATACTAATTTGTTAATTTGTGAAAAATGGGGACTTTGTGAAAGACTGGAGACAACCTGAGGCATTCGCTGGTGACTTGTGGTCATGAGTTATTAAATTGTTGTTCTGAAGTTATATAGACAGGAAATTCTTAGTGTAGCCCATGAAACTCCCTTGGCTGTTCATTTAGGGGTCAATGAGATTAATCGTAAGATCTTGAATCATTTTTGTTGGCCCAAAATTAAAAGTGATGATTTGAAATACTTTAGATCTTGACGTACTTGTCAAATGGTCAAGAAACTCCAATCAGGATTTACCCAAGGTTCATCTGGATCCTATTCCTGCATTTGACGAACCATTTAGGAGGAGAATGGTAGACCGTGTCGGTCCCTTACCTTGGACCAAATCAGGCAACAAAAACATGTTGACCATAATGTGTGCTTCCACAAGATTCCCAGAAGCAATTCTTTTGAGAAATATTAAAACTAAAACCATACTAAAAGCTATGATACAGATTTTTTAAAAACATTTTGGCCCTCCCAACTCTGTCCAGTCTGATCAAGGGTAAAACTTTATGTCTGGAATTTTCCAGCAGTTTATGCATAAAGTAGGTATCCAGTAGTTTAAATATTCTGCCTATTTGCCGTGATGTGTTTAGACTCTTTTCAAGCCATGTCAGTTAAAGGATATAACAATAACACGCCCATCGAAACAGGTGTTGGCTTTAGTTGCCTCCCTTGCATCGGATTTTTCTATTCATAACGAAGTGGCGGGCTGTATAATTGCAAAATATTTTCAAATGAAATCTATCATTTCTTCATAACCATTACAAAGAATACCATATATCAACTAAGTGACGTATCACTCTACCTACACTTATGGTCGTACAATCGTTTCCTCAAATTGTACCATCTTCTAGCCCCTGTAAATATTGACTATTCCAACAGTTTTGAACTTACGATAACTTAGTTTATTAACACAAGAATGTTATTTGTGTTTTTAGATTCGGAAGGCTGACTATGGAAATGTTATTTGTGTTATTAGATTCGGAAGGCTGATCGTAAAAATGTTATTTGTGTTATAAGATTGGGAAGGCTGACTATGGAAATGTTATTTGTGTTATAAGATTGGGAAGGCTGACAATGGAAATGTTATTTGTTTTATTAGATTCGGAAGATTGACTATGGAAATGTTATTGGTGTTATTAGATTCGGAAGGCTGACTATGGAAATGTTATTTGTGTTATTAGATTCGGAAGGCTGACTATGGAAATGTTATTTGCGTTATTAGATTCGGAAGGCCGACTGTGGAAATTTTATTGGTGTTATTAGATTAGGAAGTCTGACCATGGAAATGTTCCGTGCCTGCAGACTGGTAGTTGATACGGGATACATGCATTTGGGTAAGACGTTTACGTTGTATATAGTACTATTTCAAAATCCCTTTGTATATTAAAGTAATTCGCACAAATTTAATCGGACGCAAGAGGTAATGAATCAGGGTATGACTCAATGAGTTATAAAAATTTCGAATGTAACTGACGACTGCTTCTATTTTTTTCACGTCATTCTTTTTCTTAATTGACGAACATCTTGCACTTGTTAATGTTCTGTTTCAATTTTATTTTTGACAAGAGAAAGTTATGTTATTCAGTTTTACTGTTTCATCAGCCAGGTTTTTTCTTCAGGAGAATTCAATGCACGCAGTGAGCAAAAGCGTAGGAAATCGTACTTGAACTGTGAAACATTCTACGACTCAGATGTGGTGTATAATTTACTTATAATATTTAAACAGGTTTCCGAGATTTTATAGTGATGTAATCAAGTCTTACTAAACTTTGTTGCATAGTACTGTTTGTGCATAGTATCCTTTGCAGTTATACTCCGTAACTTCAATAAAGTGACTCACATGAAATAGCTCTCAGGGATCACAATTTCCCATAACTGATTTAATTAGTCTATCCATAACATATAAGGACGATGCGGATTGCTACTGACTCATTCTTGCTTTATACTCAATATTAATTCACTGATGTACTTAATTCGGAGATATTATCACTGATGAAGTTGCTCATTATGGGAAGCTTGAATGAGTAATAGACTAGCAATCAGAACTTTGTTGTTGAATCATACTGTAACACATGTTGTTCATCCTTCATCCTCATGTTGTTGATGATGCTTCGTTGTTGTCCGGGTTGTTGTTTATGTAAATGTCCTACTCCTAATTATACAACGATTACTTCTTTTTCTCTACAATTATTACCGTCATCGTCGTCAGCATCATTCAATTATTATTATTATTATCATTGTTATCATTATTATTATTATTATTATTATTATTATTATTATTATTATTATTATTATTATTATTATCATCATCATCATCATCATCGCTGTTGTTGCTGTTGTCGCGATCGAGTTATTAATTTTTACATTTATTGTAATTTGAATTCGTATAATTTGGTGAAGATGATGCTTGTTAGAGGTTTCTTGTGTAATTCAAATTGTGTATTTTTAAATAAAGACAACGATTGTTCGAATTTTTATAACCCAAATGAATATCTTTAATAAAGAATATCATCGTTCTTATGTACCACAGCATTTGTACATTATACAAAATATATTACTGTGTTTCTCATATATTCCAGCAAAGAAAGGTAGCAATGCCTTTGGTATTAGTTTGGAACATTTAATTCTTAAGCATTCTTGGATTATTCTTAACTTATTCGACATTTAATTCCAAAATACAGAAATTACAGAATTGTGTGAAGTTGGTTAGCTTTAAATAACAATTTTATTCTATATCTTAAATGTATAATTTGATTTGAGTGTAATTTATCTATATTGAGTGATGTTTGATTTCAATAAAGAATTACTGTGTTGCAGGCTTCATATTCTGACTTCCTTTTTATAGTTCGAACCCAGAATTTCTCTGCACACAAACGATGTTACACCCACATCGCAGGAGTGACACCGCCTGCAAAAAGGAGGCCATAATGATGTCTTTCTCCATCTTTCTATTTGAGAGTTGTCCTATCAATAAATTGGGCATGACGAAAAGATCTTCACTAAAAATAAACTCCCCATAACTATGGGTTAAAATCCTGCTGACATTTAAATCGTAAAATTATTATGATTATGATTATTATTATTATTATTATTATTATTATTATTAACCATTTTGAAGCGATGGAGTACATGAAGAAATATACGGACATCTCGTACACTCACATCGAGACAGAACTTAACCGCTACATCACGTAGCTCGGACAGAGTTGTGCTTATAAAATGGGGGGAGCTCAAGATGAGGAACCTTAGAAAGAAAGCAGAGGAAGTGCTGGGCAAGATCTGCACCTGTCCGGGTTTCAAATAAATTTACATTAACTTTGCCCTTGAGGTTTGGTTTGCGTTTTGTTGTTGGTGTTGTAGTTTGCACGCGTGTGTCTCTTTGTATGTGGTTGACCCGAATCATGGGAGTCAAACTGCAGTGAGAGATACCTTCATCATGTTTCCTAACGCGTTTTAAGAAGTTTCTTTGAGTATTCGGGTATTCATAGTGTGATACAGTTACTGAAACTGGATATAATTGGATATTAGAGAGAAAATTTTGAAATTTATCTTCGCTATATCTGATGTTAGATTTTAGGTTTACATGTTGCGAAAAAATGATTTTAATTTTTTTTTCGTCTTGTATAATCAGTTAAGAAAGACATATATGAAAATTATTTACTGTGTGTTTGGCGCAAAATAACAGCATGCCTCAGTCTAAACTGTTTAGGGCAAAGTTTTTCTGGTACAGAGATAGTGGCCTGGTTTATGAATTAAGATTGTATCTAATTATGTATATCTTTCTCCAGGGAGTCGGTTTAATGAGAAGGATTTCCCTCGCCAGGTCCTGGCTGCCGGTCCGATGCCTCTTGATTTCCTGGACGACATAATCGACGAGTGGCTTGAAGAGTACGAAACACAGTCTGCGCAAACAACACGTCAATCATTTTGGACAAAGATGGCGCCTTTCTTCTCTTTCTTTTTATATCTTTTTATATGTGCTTCTTATCTACTAAAGAGAAGTCTTAGATAACGTGTTGTAATTCAAATGACGTTTTGTAATAAATTCATTTGTAATATATTGTTAGGCCAGTTTGATGACATTTTAGGCAACTCTCTCTCTCTCTCTCTCTCTCTCTCTCTCTCTCTCTCTCTCTCTCTCTCTCTCTCTCTCTCTCTCTATATATATATATATATATATATATATATATATATATATATATATATATCTCCTGATCACTAGATCACGCCGAGTTGTCGATATCAGAAAGTCCGGATCATGACGAGACGCAATGTTGACAACGATACGCGATCCATCAATCAAAATCGCATTACCGTAATAGTGTTATTTTGTCATATATCTATTAATTTTGAGATAATTATAATATTTAAAATTCGTTATGGGGGAATCTCACGATCGTTACGAATTAGGAAGATCCTTAAATGACTGTACTGTAATGTTTTGGCACGCTATTTCCGAATGTGATCTTGACGAACCTTTTGGCTACATTATCTACTTTAAACAACTGTTTTTGTTGTTGTATTGACTAAATCTTGGTTTGGATATTTCGGATATTTTACATATAACGCAAGGTTTCTTAAGAGCTTTGTTTACTATTACTGCTGGCATTCCATCGCCAGGGGCGCTGCTATTGTATCCAGGAAATCTCGGGGGAAAATAGGTCCAGCCTCATTTGATTGATAGGTATGTAATAAATTAAAATACATGTATGTGAAGGACCGTGTAATTGTTGCCACTTGAGAATTAATTTATAATTTTCTTATTACAAACTGTCGAGTACGTATTATGGACATTATTCATAGTGGTCAAATATATTTAATGTCTCTTTTTCCCCAGTAAGATTCTTCGTAATAACATTCAGTGAACAAGACAAAAAGGCTGCTTAGAAAATCTGGTTTGACTCCCACCAGACAAATAAAGACAAAACCGTTTTTGTTCAATTCAGTTGGAAAAGTACAAAAAGAGAATGCGAGTGCCATTGCAAGAAACAGAGATGTTAATTTGTTTCCTATCCATGAAAGAATCTGGTACTTTTATAAATGATACAAATCTGAAGGTCTGTCTTAAGACTTAGTGAAAAGGAATTTTGTTCAGAATGATATGTCTAGTCTGTCTCAGTCCAAAAACTTAAAATAACCACTTTGGAATGGAAGGTATATGACTACAACCACGTTTTATTTTAAATAGGAAGCGGGAGGGCGCGGGTTCGAACCCCGGCCGAATCATATCAAAGACTTATAAATATGGTACTAGCAGCTGCCTCGCTTGGCGCTCAGCATTAAAAGATTAATGCTAGGACTGGTTGGCCTGATGTCAGAATAATGTGACTGGGTCGGACATGATGCCACATGTATTCGGCATAATGTCCCAGTGCAATGACTCAAATTTGTGAAGCTACGTTAAAAATCCAAATCACACACACATACACACACACACACACACACTTTACAGGGGTGCTAGAAGAAGCGGCAGAGGTGAATGCACATATCAAACTGCATGACCATACATATAACAGTATTGCATGACTATACATACAACAGTACTTCATGGCCATACATATAACAGTACTGCATGACCATACATACAACAGTACTTCACGACGATACATACAACAGTATTTCATGACCATACATATAACAGTTTTGCATGATTATACATATATCATTACTGCATAAGCATGCATGCAGCAATTTTTCATGACAATACATACAACAGTATTTCATGACCATACATACAGCAGTATTTCATGAACATAAATATAACAGTATTGTATGACCACACATATAACATTATTGCATAACCATACATATAACAGTATTGCACGATCATACATACAGCAGTATTTCATGACCATACATACAGTAGTATTGCATGACCATATATACATAACAACGTTCTTGCATATTATTAATCACATGTAAGAGTTATGTCCCTTTGCTACACAGTAGCATCAAAGACCAGGTATTTAAAACAAGGTATTTATAATGTGTTTGTCAGATATCGAATTCTGAATTTTCTTCTGAACACTGTGTCTACATTAGCCGAACATTATACAGAAGTAACACTGAACATTAGACATATACACATATACTATGAAATGAAAACAGAGAAGCGTCTAATGAAATTGCAGCTGTTGTTATTCATGGAGCAACCTGGTATATCATCATTTTTATATATTTTTTTCACAGAAAAATAACTTGAATGTAGATAAGTTCTATCCTCAAAATTATCATAAAAGAAAAGTTTATTTTTCTTCCAAATTGATGTTGTTTTTTTATATAGAGTATGTTGTACCATACGTGCTTTTGTGGCATTTCCCCTTAATAGAACGACAATCCCGGGTACTAGAGTACGTTGTACCATACGTGCTTTTGTGGCATTTCCCCTTAATAGAACGACAATCCCGGATACTCAGACTAGTCATTAAACATTTTAAAATTCTGAGCTTGAAAATGGAAAGGGTTCCAATTAATGCAAATGAAATAAAATAATTCGTCCCAAATAGCGTTACAAGCTTTCAACGTTTGAAGTTTCACTGTTATGTTTTATTCATGACGATCTCATTGATTAAATATAACATACAGCGATGATAACAAATGACTCGATACAGTCCATTGTTTCTGTCCCACTTGAAAATTTAGACATAATTTAAGGCACGTTTTAAAAAATACACCATATCTTTACATACAAATATAATAATTTATAAAATACGAATATGAATACACATATATTAATAAATTATTTTATTTACAGTGCTTAAGAAGAATAGAAAATTTTACAACACAGAGACTATTTCACGTAGCATACATCTGAAGATTAAGACAAGCCATATGTATTGAAATGTTTAAACCAATATATTTCCTACAACTGAGTGCACTGTAAAGTTTCTTTATAGATTTGAATAGACATTTTAGCATGAACCTGTCAAAATTCAACAGCAAACCAGTCAAAATCGAAATGACTTGCAGAAAATGGCCTCGATTGTAACAGCGTTTCACGAAGTTGGCATTCATTCTATAAAGTGGCGGAAACTCAAAACAAAATATAAACCAATCATAACTGTGTTTTCTTCACTAGAAACGGAGACTGTGTTAAATATGAAAATCAAATACAACTTCATTGCCTCGTACATCTCTCGGCACGTATCTGGGTCCAACATCTGACATTTTCGACTTAGAAAAATAAATACAATCAATAAGACAGCTGATCTCAATTTGTTTAATTTTTCCCTTGTGCAAGATGTCCCAAATGATACCTTTTAATGCTGAAATTAAGCGGTACTTTGGATTTGACTTCCTAAAGAACATCAAAGTACTGATCTTCGTCGTAGTCATATGTAGTGACTCGTGACTATTAATCTAAAGTTTTGTCGTTTTAAATATGTCGTGCTCTGAAATAACTAATAGTGTTAATATACAAAACTAATTTCTAAGAATCGAGAATTTGTAAGTCGGTCAAATTCAGTTAGGTAGATCAAAGACAATATTTGTCCACCCCAGTTGTGTCGGATGCTCCGGGACCAAAGACGGTTATTCCCAAACCGTTCACAACAACTATCCGCTAAAATCCGCTCCGCTTCCGTGACTTTGACCATGGCTGCTGTTACCTGAATTCTTGTCGCCGATCTATGCTGGTCCTGTTTAAATTAATAGATAAAACTTCTATTGGCACCATTTTTAAAAACCCTTTTAGTAGGAATATCTTCTGTTTTGACCTACATCGTATCTTACCTTGGCGTTTTTCCAACGCTATTAACGAATCAGTCACATGCGTTGACGTGGAATAGTGTATCATACATTTTGGTTAGAATTTGTTGGCAGAACGATGTAAACAAAGCTCTCGTTTGTGCCTACCAATTCTGACCACTTAAGGTGAGATTAGCAAAAATAAATCTCCCGGAGAAGATACGAAATATACAAAAATCTACCAAACAATCTAGTAACAGTCATAATTGGCCTCATAAACAAAATATGGGAAGCAGTAACAATCCGGAAAAGATGGAAGAAATCAGTGGTCATCCCAATCCCTAAACCCGGACAACCAACAAAGTATATAAAATCATAAAGGCCCATATCACTAACTGACAACATACGCAAATTAATGGAAACTGTGATAAAGAAACGACTGAAATACCATATAGAAAGCCAGTGACTAACATCCAACACGCAGAGAGGATTCCACAGCAACCGAAGCACAATCCACCAAATAATTATATTATAATCTGCAATCAAACTATCATTTAGACCAAAAAATACAATCATGGTATACGAGAGCCTTCTTCGTAGACGTGGAGAAAACATATGATCTGATGCGGACGAGAGAGGTGATATATAAAATCAAAACCTATGGAATAACGGGAAACATACACAAATGTTTAGCCAACTTCTTAACTGATAGGAAGATACAAGTCCGAACTGGAAAAGATTTCTCCGAGCAATACATATTGGATAACGGCACACCACAGGGAAGCGTGATTAGTCCAACACTATTTAACATTATGATAAACGATCTATAACGTGCGATAAACCATTCTGCAAAATAACGAAAAATTAAATACCCAATGGAAAAATAATGGCGGACCTAAAATTAGACTTACAGATCCCAGATATTAACCCAGAATAGATAAAATATTACCCAGACAAACACCCTCCCCGTGGCCCTTCCCCACCACAACAAATTTAATTTAGAGAATTAGGAAAGAAAAAGGATGACCCAATAGGCCTAAGGGCTACAATACTAAATTACATAGACAAAAGAGTACGAGGCCTATACACAAATATACACAGACTGAAGCAATAATCCTTAGCGACTCACACAGTGTCTTACAATCCTTGGCATCCGACCAGTCAAAGAGTAGACCTAACATGATGGAGTAAACCAATAAATAAAAGTATACGGAAGCCCTCTTCAGACAAATACATGTTTGGCCCTGAAATGATCCTGATTGGATGGATTTACAAACTCACACCCGAGACACCTGAATTGAGACCGCAAAAATTTACGGCTACCGTAAGCCAATATAATTCGGCAAGTCTTTCGGAAATACAAGTATATATAGTACACGACATCTTCCCTAGCCACGGTTCCGATATGTTAACCCTATCTACACCTAGCAGGATCGATCAGATGTTTCAGTGCTTTGTCCTTGCGACAGCTATAGGATTTATTGAGTTGTCTCCCTTTGTATGTAAACCTAAGGACCTTGTCTAGCGGAGATGGCTGCTTGTGTGAAAGGTCACAGACGTGGACGGAGGAAAACAAATAAGGGCATTATTGGCCCCTTTGTTCTGCGGTATGATAATAACGGTTAATGACACAAATCAAGTATCACGCTAAGCGCGTGCCAACTAGGCAATATAAGACTATAATCCAATGAATGAATGTGATCGCGCCCATTTTTCTAGAGTTTTATGTGAACGCCCTCTTACTGTCTCGTAGCTCGTACTCGAATCGAGTAAACAGAGACAACACATATTCACGACGACTCGTAGTTGTTTTGAACAATCACAAATGGTATATGGCTCCCATGGAAAAACTACAAGGATAGCGGCATACGGACCGGAGGAAAGATGGATTATCGAATAAAGCGAGAAAACGCTTATGTTTTGCTGTATGGGTCTGGTGAAAAGACTTAAACTTGCAAAACTGGCTAGTTAGCGGTTCCTACGAATACAGATATTAAAGCGTTCTTCCTTTACATAAAACTCTTTTATTAAGTCACATTTTAAAGTGCTAAATATTGTTATTAGGCCACCATTTAAAGTACTAAGTCATACGCAAGATATTTATTTTCTGCCTTTATAATAGACAGAGTAATTATTTTTTTTCAATTTTAAGAAACCTTCTAATAATAAAAAGATGGGACAAATGTTGATATAGTCGGTGAAATAAAAAGACCCCTTTACCATACCTAAAAGAATTAGTCTTACAAATGTCTGAAGAGGATATATGACAGGTTAACATACCGTTAGGACGCCATTCATATCCATTTTTTTTACTATGAAAGAGTAAATCCCTTTGTGATATAATCATGTCAAACAGAGTATGAAGGATACCAATAACAATGAAACAAAATATTGTCTTGCTTCTTCTTTACAACAACCAATCCACCACCACCACCACCCTCCCCCCCCTCTCTCTCTCTCTCTCTCTCTCTCTCTCTCTCTCTCTCTCTCTCTCTCTCTCTCTCTCTCTCTCTCTCTCTCTCTCTCTCATATCTGTTCTATTTACAAAGAGTGTTACCGTGATTCTTGTTTAGACCTTTCGCTTGACGAGGTGGAATATTGCTTTTCTGTTGTCCTTCATGTTTGCCTGAAAAAGAAACGGGCTCTTTCGTTTCTCTTTTCTATTCTTTTCACAATATGTATGTATGTATGTATGTATGTATGTATGTATGTATGTATGTATGTATGTATATATGTATGTATGTATGTATGTGCTTGTTACCGCTAGAGAGCATCTGCGGAAAGTGAACTATGATTTGTCACTGATGTTATTATTATTATTATTATTATTATTATTATTATTATTATTATTATTATTTGAATTTATGTCTCCGTTTATGGCTTTGTTAAATTGTAGTGATTATGTGTTGATTTTGGAAGATATTTCTTAGCGTAATTGGCCAATTCCTAGGAGCGGACGTCATAATGTACAATATTCGCTAGACTTTATGATAGCATAGATTAGTTTCATAAAATGGACCCTCCTTTTATTCTTAAAACATGGAATTACCAGCATAATTTTAGGTGTATGTAGTTAGTAACTTGAGATAGGAATAATTCTTTATATTAGGTGATTGGATCGTGATTTGTATTGCATGACGTGAAGTACTAATATTCGGCAAGGAAAGACTTACTGGGGAATGATACACAATACAATTTTAAAATTACAGTTTCGTGATGTGTGTTCATTAGATGATAAGAGAAAAAAGTATTTTGTAGCATTTAGGCGTTTAAGAACCTTTCCGTTGACAAAGACTGTTGTCTTGAGGTCCTTGGAAATAGGAGAAACATTTACTGTCGACCCCAGACTCGTATAGAAGTTATTTGATTCGTTCTGAAGTGAAACCCCTTCCGTGTAACAACATTATCGTCATCATTGTCGCCATTATCATAATAAAACTATAGTATTAGTATTACTACGAGTAGTAGTAGTAGTAGTTGAAGTAGTACTAATGGTAGTGGTAGTAATAGTTATAGTGCCTTCAGGCACAAAACAATATTAAGCTATATTGTACGCACAACAATCAACATGTGTGTGTGTGTGTGTGTGTGTGTGTGTGTGTGTGTGTGTGTGTGTGTGTGTGTGTGTGTGTGTGTGTGTGTGTGTGTGTGTGTGATTTGGATCTTAGCGTAGCTTTAACACTTTTTCAGTCATATTGCTACGATGTCTGCAGGGGGCCCCGAGTGGCCGAGTGGTCTAAAGCGCTCACCGTTAAAGATCACTGCCGTCTCACCTCTGTCTGCGTGGGTTCGAGTCTCGGGCTCGGCCAATGTGGGTACGTGAGAAAGCTTGCCAGTAGCTTCTCGTGGGTCGGTGGTTCTTTCCGGGGTTTTCCCGGGTTCTTCCTCCACCATTTATACTGGCCGCCATGTATAGCCTATCTTGTGCTGAAAAATTACGTTAATCCCTGCAACAACAACAACAACAACAACAACAACGATGTCTGCAGTGTGGCAGTTTATAGTGATGTCTAGCACTGGGGCATCCTGCCGCAGACATGTAGCATGATGTCTCACCCAGTCACATTATCCTGACACCAGGCCGACCAGTCCTAACACTAACCTCTTAATGCTAGCGCCTAGCGAGGCAGCTGTTAGTAACATTTTTGTAAGTCTTTGGTATTACTCGTCCGGGGTTCGAACCCACGACCTCCCGCATCCGAGGCGGACGCTCTAACCACTAGGTCACCGGAGCGGTCAACAATCAACATTGTAAAACGCATAAATTCCACGAAATGAATCTTAAGAAGTATGAATTAACGCCTGAAAGGTAGTAGTAGTAGTAGTAGTAGTAGTAGTAGTAGTAGTAGTAGTAGTAGTAGTAGCAGTAGTAGTGTTGATATTAGTTATGGCAGCAGATTTACTATTGTTTCTCTTACCTTGTGATTTTCCAATTACTACACGCTGGTTGCTGAAAGTGTTCAACATTTGCAATATTTGCTGGTTTGATACAGGTGCTGTTGGTAGAACTAGAATAATGTAGAGTTTTAATTATAACGTGATAGAATATTAGTGTAATGAAGGATACTTCATTAAATATTAGTATTCAATGGAAAGTTTACAAACATCGATTCATACACCCATATTCCTTCTATCCATATTTCTTTTTCATTATGGCCATATCTGAGTGATTACTCTAGGAACGGATGCACCATGCGGACATCACGCGAACATGCACGTATGCACCACACGAGCACGCATGAATGCGTATTTAAACACGCTGATCATTTGCTATTGAAATTTATATTCCATTACTTATTTTATCTGTGATAATCATAATTGAAATTCCATATATATATTGTAAGAAAAGAATCGTGTTCTCTCTCTCTCTCTCTCTCTCTCTCTCTCTCTCTCTCTCTCTCTCTCTCTCTCTCTCTCTCTCTCTCTCTCTCAAAAGTACTTGCTAGTTTACACATTTATCTATTAATCGTTATGCTTATTTGTATCTTCGTCCGTCCACCTGTCTGCATGCTCTAAACCTATCAATATGTGTATTTTAAATGAAAAGGATTACCTGGACGTTTAGTTGTAGTTGTAGTGGTAGTTGCTTTAGCGATGGCTGCATTTACCGATGCGTTTACCAAAGGGTCGCGTCGTTGTGCAGGCAAGCCACCAAAAAGATCTATTAGTGGATCGCCTGATCCACTAAAACTTGACCCGAAGTTCGCATTAGTACCCGAACTCTGACCTGCACTTTTGACGTCCTTGGCGGTAACATTCATGTGAATAGGCTGAGACGAGTCTGCGCCTGTGGGTCTTGTCGACTGAGTTCTTCCTAGCGAAGCCATGTCGATAAAAAAAGGATCACGTGGTTTGGGCTTTTGTGTGACACCCACAGGTGTGGACACATCAACTGGTTGAGGACTCTGTCT